>CM044897.1:49441815-49500544 GCA_024500145.1 Gentiana dahurica var. dahurica
ATACAAAAAGTTGTAAACCTCCGTTTTGAGTGAACTCTAATATAATTAATAACAAAAGGTTATAAACCCCTGTTTTGAGTAAAATCTAATACAATAATATACAACCTTTTGAGTAAACTCTACTATACAAATATATACAGAGTTGTAAACCCCTGTATTGAGTGAACTCTACTATACAATTTTTGACAAAAAGTTGTAAACCCCAGTTTTGAGTTACTCTACTATACAATTATTTCCAAAAAGTTGTAAACACCCGTTTTGAGTAAACTCTACTATACAATGATAAACAAAAAGTTGTAAAACACCGTTTTCAGTTAACTCTACTAGACAATAATAAACAAAAAGTTGTAAACCCCCGTTTTCAGTGAGCTCTACTATACAATTTTTTAGAAAAAGTTGTCAACCTCCGTTTTGAGTGAACCCTACTATAATTATATACAAAAAGTTGTAAAGCCCCATTTGGAGTGAAATCTAATACAATAATATACAAAACATTGTAAACCGCCGTTTTGAGTAAACTCTACTATACAATTATATACAAAAAGTTGTAAACCCCCGTTTTATTCTACAAAAAGTTGTAAACACCCGTTTTGAGTAAACTACACTATTCAATTATATACAAAAAGTTGTAAACCTCCGTTTTGAGTGTTGTAAACCCCCATTTTGTGTAAACTCTAATACAATAATATACAAAAAGTTCTACACCCCGTTTTTAGTAAACTCTACAATACAATTATATACAAAAAGTTGTAAACCCCCGTTTTGAGTGAACTTTACAATAATTATATTCAAAAATTGTTAACCCCCTTTTTGAGTAAACTCTAATACAATAATATACAAAAAGTTGTAAACCTCTGTTTTGAGTAAACTCTACTAAACAATTATATACAAAAAGTTGTAAACCCCCATTTTATAAAAAAAAGTTGTAAACCTCTAGTTTGAGTAAAGTCTAATACATTAATATACAAAATGTTGTAGACCCCCATTTTTGAGTAAACTCTACTATACAATTATTTACAAAAATTTGTAAGCCCCCATTTTGAGTAAACTCTACTATAATTATATACAAAAAGTTGTAAACCTCCGTTTTGAGTGAACTCAATATAATTATATACAAATAGTTGTTAACCCCCGTTTTGAGTAAACTCTAATACAGTAATATACACAAATTTGTAAACCCCCGTTTTGAGAAAAAACACTATTATACAATTATATTCAAAAATCTATAAACCCCTGTTTTGAGTAAACTCTACTATACAATTATATACAAAATATTGTAAATCACCGTTTTGAGTAAACTCTACTATACAATTATATACAAAAAGTTGTAAACCCCCGTTTTGAGTAAACTCGACTAAACAATTATATGCAAAAAGTTGTAAACCCCTGTTTTGAATAAACTCTGCTATACAATTATATACAAAAAGTTGTATACCTCCATTTTGAGTGAACTCTACTTTAATTATATTCAAAAAGTTGTGAACCCCCGTTTAGA
This sequence comes from Gentiana dahurica var. dahurica, assembly GCA_024500145.1. NCBI lineage: Eukaryota > Viridiplantae > Streptophyta > Magnoliopsida > Gentianales > Gentianaceae > Gentiana > Gentiana dahurica. The sequence goes on from CM044897.1 coordinate 49,443,311, forward strand.
GTGAAATCTAATACAATAATATACAAAAAGTTGTAAACCGCCGTTTTGAGTAAACTCTACTATACAATTATATTCAAAAAGCTGTAAACCCCCGTTTTATTGTACAAAAAGTTGTAAACCCCCGTTTTGAGTAAACTCTACTATTCAATTATATACAAAAAGTTGTAAACCTCTGTTTTGAGTGAACTCTACTATAATTAAATACAAAAATTGTTCACCCCCATTTTGAGTAAACTTTAATACAATAATATACAAAAAGTTGTAAACCTCCGTTTGGAGTTAACTCTATTATACAATTATATACAAAAGTTGAAAACCCCATTTTTTAGTAAACTCTACTATTCAATTATATACAAAATGTTGTAAACCTCCGTTTTGAGGGAACACTTCTATAATTATATACATAAAGTACTTGTAAACCCCCGTTTTGAGTAAACTCTAATAGAATAATATACAAAAAGTTGTAAACCCCAGTTTTGAGTAAACTCTACTATACAATTATATACAAAAAGTTATAAACCTCCGATTTGAGTGAACTCTACTATAATTATATACAAAAAGTTGTTAACCCCCGTTTTTAGTAAACTCTAATACAATAATATACAAAAAGTTGTAAACCCCCGTTCCCTCATTTTGAGTAAACACTAATATAATAATATACAAAAAGTTGTTAACCCCCGTTTTGAGTAAACGCTACTATACAATTATTTACAAAAAGTTGTAAACCCCTATTTTGAATAAATTCTAATATAATTATATATAGAAAGTTGTAAACCTCTGTTTTGATTGAACTCTACTATAATTATATACAAAAAGTTGTAAACCCCTGTTTTGAGTAAACTCTAATACAGTAATATACAAAAAGTTGTAAACCCCCGTTTTGAGTAACCTCTAGCATACAATTATTTACAAAAAGTTATAAGCCCCCGTTTTGAGTAAACTCTACTATAATTATTAAAAAAATTTGTAAACCTACGTTAACCCCCGTTTTGAGTAAACTCTAATACAATAATATACAAAAAGTTATAAACCACCATTTTGAGTAAACTCTACTATTCAATTATATACAAAATTATGTAAACCCCCGTTTTGAGTAAACTCTACTATACAATTATATACAAAATTTTGTGAATCCCCGTTTTCAGTAAACTCTACTACACAATTATATACAAAATGTTGTAAACGCCCGTTTTGAGTAAACTCTACAATACAATTATATACAAAAAGTTATAAACCCCCGTTTTGAGCAAACTCTACTATAATTATATACAAAAAGTTGTTAACCCCCATTTTGAGTAAAATCTACTAAACAATTAGATTTAAAAAGTTGTTAACCCCCGTTTTGAGTAAACTCTAATAAAATAATATACAAAAAGTTGTAAACCCTAGTTTTTTGTAAACTCTACAATACAATTATATACAAAAAGTTTAAACCTCCGTTTTGAGTGTGCTCTAAAATAATTAATAACAAAAAGTTGTAAACCCCCGTTTTGAGTAAACTCTAATACAATAATATACAACGTTTTGAGTAAACTCTACTATAAAATTATATACAAAAAGTTGTAAACCCCCGTTTTGAGTGAACTCTACTATACAATTTTTTACAAAAATTTGTAAACCCCCGTTTTGAGTAAACTCTACTATTTATATACAAAAATTTGTACACCCTCGTTTTGAGTAAACTCTACAATACAAGTATAAACAAAAAGTAGTAAATCCCCATTTTGAGTGAACTATACTGTACAATTTTTTACAAAAAGTTGTCAACCACCGTTTTTATGAAACTCTACTATAATTATATACAAAAAGTTTTAAACCCCCGTTTTGAGTGAACTCTAATACAATAATATACAAAAAGTTGAAAACCGCCGTTTTGAGTAAACTCTACTATACAATTATATACAAAAAGTTGTAAACCCCCGTTTTATTGTACAAAAAGTTGTAAACACCCGTTTTGAGTGAACTACACTATACAATTATATACAAAAAGTTGTAAACCTCCGTTTTGAGTAAACTCTACTATCATTATATCCAAAAAGTTGAAAATCCCCATTTTGTGTAAACTCTAATACAATAATATACAAAAAGTTATACACCGCCGTTTTGAGTAAACTGTACTATACAATTATATACAAAAAGTTGTAAACCTCCGTTTCGAGCGAACTCTACTATAATTATATACAAAAATTGTTAACCCCCGTTTTGAGTAAACTCCACTATACAATTATATACAAAAAGTTGTAAACCTCCGTTTTGAGTGAACTCTACTTTAATTTTATACCAAAAGTTGTAAACCCCCGTTATGAGTGAACTCTAATACAATAATATATAAAAAGTTGCAAACCCCCATTTTGAGAAAACTACACTATACAATTATATACAAAAAGTTGTAAACCTCCGTTTTGTGAACTCTACTATCATTATATACAAAAAGTTGTAAACCCCCGTTTTGAGTAAACTCTACTATACGATTATATACAAAAAGTTGTAAACCCCCGTTTTGAGGGAGCACTATTATAATTATATACAAAAAGTTGTAAACCCCCGTTTTGAGTAAACTCAAATACAATAATATACAAAAAGTTGTAAACCCCTATTTTGAGTAAACTTTACTATACAATTATATACAAAAAGTTGTAAACCTCCGATTTGAGTGAACTCTACTATAATTATATACAAAAAGTTGTTAACCCTCGTTTTTAGTAAACTCTAATACAATAAAATACAAAAAGTTGTAAACCCCCATTTTGAGTAAATTCTATTATACAATTATATACAAAAAGTTGTATACCTCCGTTTTGACTGAACTCTACTATAATTATATACAAAAACTTGTAAACCCCCGTTTTGAGTGAACTCTAATACAATAATATACAAAAAGTTGTAAACCGCCGTTTTGAGTAAACTCTACTATACAGTTATATACAAAAAGTTGTAAACCCCAATTTAATTGTACAAAAAGTTGTAAACCCCCGTTTTGAGTAAACTCTACTATACAATTATATACAAAATGTTGTAAATCCCCGTTTAAAGTAAAATCTATTATACAATTATATACAAAAAGTTGTGAACCCCCGTTTTGAGTAAGCTCTACTACACAATAACATACAAAAAGTTGTAAACCTCCGTTGTGGGTGAACTCTGTTATAATTATTTATAAAAATTGTAAACCCCGTTTTGAGTAACTCTAATACAATAATATACAAAATGTTGTAAACCCCCGTTTTGAGTAAACTCTACTATACAATTATAAACAAAAAGTTGTAAACCCCTTTTTTGAGTAAACTTTACTATACAATTATATACAAAAATTTGTAAACCCCCGTTTTGAGGGAACACTACTATAATTATATACAAAAAGTAGTGAACCCCCGTTCTAAGTAAACTCTAATACAATAATATACAATAAGTTGTAAACCCCCGTTTTGAGTAAACTCTACTTTACAATTATATACAAAACGTTGCAAACCTCCTATTTGAGCGAACTCTACTATAATTATATACAAAAAGTTGTTAACCCCCGTTTTTAGTAAACTCTAATTCAATAATATACAAAAAGTTGTAAACCCCCGTTTTGAGTAAACTCTACTATACAATTATTTCCAAAAAGTTGTATGCCCTCGTTTTGAGTAAACTCTACTATAATTATACACAAAAAGTTGTAAACCTCTGTTTTGAGTGAAATGTACTATAATTATATACAAAAAGTTGTTAACGCCCGTTTTGAGTAAACTCTACTATTCAATTATATACAAAAAGTTGTAAACCCCCAATTTTGAGTAAACTCTACAATACAATTATATACAAAAAGTTGTAAATCCCTGTTTTGTGTAAACATACTATACAATTACCTACAAAAAGTTGTAAACCCTCTTTTTGTGTAGACTCTACTATACAATTATAAACAAAAAGTTTTAAACCCCCGTTTTGAGCAAACTCTACTATAACTATATACAAAAAGTTGGTAACCCCCGTTTTGAGTAAACTCTACTATACAATAATATACAAAAAGGTGTAAACCCCTATTTTGAGTAAACTCTAATAAAATAATATACAAAAAGTTGTAAACCCCCGTTTTCAGTAAACTCTATTATACAATTATTTACAAAAATTTGTAAACCCCCGTTTTGAGTAAACTATACTATAATTATATACAAAAAGTTGTAAACCTCTGTTTTGAGTGAACTCTACTATAATTATATACAAAAAGTTGTAAACCCCCATTTTGAGTAAACTCGGATACAATAATATACAAAAAGTTGTAAACCCCCGTTTTGAGTAAATTCTACTATACAATTATTTACAAAATGTTGTAAACCCCCGTTTTGAGTAAACTCTACAATACAATTACATACAAAAAGTTGTAAACCCCAGTTTTGAGTAAACTCTAATACAATAATATACAAAAAGTTGTAAACCCCCGTTTTGAGTAAAATCTACTATACAATTATATACAAAACGTTGTACCCCTCTGTTTTGAGTAAAATCTACTATACAATTAGATACAAAAATTTGTAAACCTCCGTTTTAAGTGAACTCTACTATGATTATATACAAAAAGTTGTAAACCCCCGTTTTGAGTGAACTCTAATACAATAATATACAAAAAGTTGTAGACCGCCGTTTTGAGTAAACTCTACTATACAATTATATACAAAAAGTTGTAAACCCCTGTTTTATTGTAAAAAAATTTGTAAACACCTATTTTGAATAAACTACCCTGTACAATTATATACGAAAAGTTGTAAACCTCCATTTTGAGTGAACTCTACTATCATTATATACAAAGAGTTGTAAACCCCCGTTTTGTGTAAACTCTAATACAATAATATACAAAACGTTGTACACCGCCGTTTTGAGTAATCTCTACTATACAATTATATACAAAAAGTTGTAAACCTCCGTTTCGAGTGAACTCTACTATAATTATATACAAAAAATGTTAACCCCCGTTTTGAGTAAACTCTAATACAATAATATACAAAAAGTTGTAAAACTCCGTTTTGAGTAAACTCTACTATACAATTATATACAAAAAGTTGTAAACCCCCGTTTTGAGGGAACACTAATATAATTATATACAAAAAGTTGCAAACCCCCGTTTTGAGTAAACTCTAATACAATAATATACAAAAAGTTGTAAACCCCCATTTTGAGTAAACTCTACTATACAATTATATACAAAAAGTTGTAAACCTCCGATTTGAGTGAACTCTACTACAATTATAAAGAAAAAGTTATTAAACCCAGTTTTGAGTAAACTCTAATACAATAATATACAAAAAGTTGTAAACCTCCGTTTTGAGTAAACTCCACTATACAGTCATATACAAAAAGTTGTATACCTCCGTTTTGAGTAAACTCTACTATAATTATATACAAAAAGTTGTACACCCCCGTTTTGAGTGAACTCTAATACAATAATATGCAAAAAATTGTAAACCGCCGTTTTGAGTAAACTTTACTATACAATTATATACAAAAAGTTGTAAACACCTGTTTTATTGTACAAAAAGTTGTAAACTCCCATTTTGAGTAAACTCTACTATACAATTATATACAAAATGATGTAAATCCTTGTTTTGAGTAAACTCTACTATACAATTACATACAAAAATTTGTAAACCCCCGTTTTGAGTAAGCTCTACTATACAATTATATACAAAAAGTTGTAAACCTCAGTTTTGAGTGAACTCTACTATAATTATATACAAAAATTGTTAACCCCCATTTTGAGTAAACTCCAATACCATAATATACTAAAAGTTGTAAACCCCCATTTTGAGTAAACTCTACTATACAATTATATACAAAAAGTTGTAAACCCTTTTTTTTGAGTAAACTCTACTATATACAAAAAGTTGTAAACTCAATACAATAATATACAAAAAGTTGTAAACCCCCGTTTTGAGTAAACACTACTTTACAATTATATACAAAATGTAGTAACCTCCGATTTGAGTGAACTCTACTATAATTATATACAAAAAGTTGTAAACCCCCATTTTTAGTAATCCTGAAGACAATAATATACAAAAAGTTGTAAACTCCCGTTTTGAGTAAACTCTACTATACAATTATTTCCAAAACGTTGTAAGCCCCTGTTTTGAGTAAACTCTACTATAATTATATACAAAAAGTTGTAAACCTCCGTTTTGAGTGAAATCTACTATAATTATATATAAAAAGTTTTAAACCCCCGTTTTGAGCAAACTCTACTATAACTATATACAAAAAGTTGGTAACCCACGTTTTGAGTAAACTCTACTATACAATAATATACAAAAAGGTGTAAACCCCTATTTTGAGTAAACTCTTATAAAACAATATACAAAAAGTTGTAAACCCCCGTTTTCAGTAAACTCTACTATACAATTATTTACAAAAATTTGTAAACCCCCGTTTTGAGTAAACTATACTATAATTATATACAAAAAGTTGTAAACCTCTGTTTTGAGTGAACTCTACTATAATTATATACAAAAAGTTGTAAACCCCCATTTTGAGTAAACTCGGATACAATAATATACAAAAAGTTGTAAACCCCCGTTTTGAGTAAACTCTACTATACAATTATTTACAAAATGTTGTAAACCCCCGTTTTGAGTAAACTCTACAATACAATTACATACAAAAAGTTGTAAACCCCAGTTTTGAGTAAACTCTAATACAATAATATACAAAAAGTTGTAAACCCCCGTTTTGAGTAAAATCTACTATACAATTATATACAAAAAGTTGTACCCCTCTGTTTTGAGTAAACTCTACTATACAATTAGCTAAAAAAATTTGTAAACCTCCGTTTTAAGTGAACTCTACTATAATTATATACAAAAAGTTGTAAACCCCCATTTTGAGTGAACTCTAATACAATAATATACAAAAAGTTGTAGACCGCCGTTTTGAGTAAACTCTACTATACAATTATATACAAAAAGTTGTAAACCCCTGTTTTATTGTACACAAAGTTGTAAACACCCGTTTTGAATAAACTACCCTGTACAATTATATACGAAAAGTTGTAAACCTCCGTTTGAGTGAACTCTACTATCATTATATACAAAGAGTTGTAAACCCCCGTTTTGTGTAAACTCTAATACAATAATATACAAAACGTTGTACACCGCCGTTTTGAGTAAACTCTACTATACAATTATATACAAAAAGTTGCAAACCTCCGTTTCGAGTGAACTCTACTATAATTATATACAAAAAATGTTAACCCCCGTTTTGAGTAAACTCTAATACAATAATATACAAAAAGTTGTAAAACCCCGTTTTGAGTAAACTCTACTATACAATTATATACAAAAAGTTGTAAACCCCCGTTTTGAGGGAACACGAATATAATTATATACAAAAAGTTGCAAACCCCCGTTTTGAGTAAACTCTAATACAATAATATATAAAAAGTTGTAAACCCCCATTTTGAGTAAACTCTACTATACAATTATATACAAAAAGTTGTAAACCTCCGATTTGAGTGAACTCTACTACAATTATATAGAAAAAGTTATTAAACCCAGTTTTGAGTAAACTCTAATACAATAATATACAAAAAGTTGTAAACCTCCGTTTTGAGTAAACTCCACTATACAGTTATATACAGAAAGTTGTATACCTCCGTTTTGAGTAAACTCTACTATAATTATATACAAAAAGTTGTACACCCCCATTTTGAGTGAACTCTAATACAATAATATGCAAAAAATTGTAAACCGCCGTTTTGAGTAATCTTTACTATACAATTATATACAAAAAGTTGTAAACACCTGTTTTATTGTACAAAAAGTTGTATACCCCCATTTTGAGTAAACTCTACTATACAATTATATACAAAATGATGTAAATCCCTGTTTTGAGTAAACTCTACTATACAATTACATACAAAAATTTGTAAACCCCCATTTTGAGTAAGCTCTACTATACAATTATATACAAAAAGTTGTAAACCTCAGTTTTGAGTGAACTCTACTATAATTATATACAAAAATTGTTAACCCCCATTTTGAGTAAACTCCAATACCATAATATACTAAAAGTTGTAAACCCCCGTTTTGAGTAAACTCTACTATACAATTATTTACAAAAAGTTGTAAACCCTTTTTTTTTAGTAAACTCTACTATATACAAAAAGTTGTAAACCCACGTTTTGAGTAAACTCAATACAATAATATACAAAAAGTTGTAAACCCCCGTTTTGAGTAAACACTACTCTACAATTGTATACAAAAAGTTGTAAACCCCCGTTTTGAGCAAACTCTACTATAATTATATACATAAAGTTGTTAACCCTTATTTTGAGTAAACTCTACTATACAATTATTACAAAAAGTTGTAAAACCCCGTTTTGAGTAAACTCTAATAAAATAATATACAAAAAGATGTAAAACCCTGTTTTGAGTAAACTCTACTATACAATTACAAACAAAAAGTTGTAAACCAACGTTTTTAGTAAACTCTACTATACAATTATACAAAAAGTTGTAAACCTCCGTTTTGAGTGAACTCTACTTTAATTATATACAAAAAATTGTAAACCCCCGTTTTGAGTAAACTCTAATATAATAATATACAATGTTTTGAGTAAACTCTACTATACAATTATATACAAAAAGTTGTAAACCCCCGTTTTGAATGAACTCTACTATACAATTTTTTACAAAAAGTTGTAAACCCCGTTTTGAGTAAACTCTACTATAATTATATACAAAAAGTTGTAAATCCCCGTTTTGAGTAAACTCTACTATACAATTATATACAAAAAGTTGTAAACGCCTGTTTTGAGTGAACTGTACTATACAATTTTTTACAAAAAGTTGTAAACCCCCATTTTGAGTAAACTCTACTATACAATTATATACAAAAAGATGTAAACCCCCGTTTTGAGTAAACTCCACTATACAATTATATACAAAAATTTGTAAACCCCCGTTTTGAGTAAACTCTACTATTCAATTATATACAAAAAGTTTTAAACCTCCGTTTTGAGTGCACTCTACTATAATTATATACAAAATGTTGTGAACCCCCGTTTTGAGTGTATTGTAATACAATAATATACAAAAAGTTGTAAACCGCCATTTTGAGAAAACTCTACTATACAATTATATACAAAAAGTTGTAAACCCCCATTTTATTTGACAAAAAGTTGTAAACACCCGTTTTGACTAAACTCTACTATAGAATTATATACAAAAAGTTGTAAACCTCCGTTTTGAGCGAGCTCTACTATAATTATACACAAACATTGTTAACCCCCGTTTTGAGTAAACACCACTACAAGAAAAATGACATTTTGTGACGACCAATGGTCGTCACATAATGAGTAAATTTCTTCACATTTGGTTATATGTGACGAAATTCGTGCGTCACTAAGGTCGTCACCTATCATAAGTCCCAAAATGTATTTTGTGATGAATTTTTCATTCCTCGCTTTTTTTGTTGCTTATGTCATGAACACTTCATCACATATTTCATTTTGTACTTGGTCATTTTATATACTTTAGTGACGACATTGTCGTCACTTTTTTCTCAAATAAGTGACGCCACAACCTTCTCACATATTGTAAATTTAAGTGATGACTGATTCATCACAAATTTTATGCTATGCGGTAAAATCTTCATCGCTAAAAAGTGGGTATATATGATGAAGTATTTATCACTTAATGTTCTTATTTTAACCACTAGTTTGTCACCCAAAGTTTTTATGTAAGCAATGATATCTGCATTACCTAACGACCAATAATATCAAGGTAATAAAGTACTTCAAAAACAATGCATAAGTTTCAAAATCAAAAGTTAAAAAAGTATTATAGACTCATAAATTTTACAAGTTGGATAAACTAAAATTTGCAATTTATAATGCTAGAAAAAAAAATACAATTGAAAATCAACCATAAAGTTGATCATATAGCTCATCATCATAGGGATCAGCATCATCATCCTGACAGTCGTTAGGCTCAACAGAATCGCCGCTACTCTTTTCCTGCGATGTCAAAAGGTCATTAACATGTGCTTTCAATTTCTCATTTTCTTCTTGCATAGTTTTATAATTAGTTTCTAGTTACTTTACTTGATTTTGAATTTCACCCAACTCAAATTTCAAAGCCACAGAAGATGTGCCAAATGATTTGATGGTTTCCATTCGTGAAAAAGAACCAACACCATAAACAGATCTCCCCTTGCGCCGAAAAGTCTTACTCATGATTTCTAACTCAGGCTCCAATGGCACATGAACATAATCAATTGGAGTTTCTTCAGGTGCTTCAATAATCAATTCTCCTTCAGTTCATTCCGCATTCATTTCATCTGATCCTGCAAACAAAATATCGAGTAAGTCAATGACCACAATCTTATTATCAGGCTTTGTAAAAAAATCAAGAAAAATATAATCATTAAAAATAAACCAATACCGAAACAACCTTACCAAAAAATGCATAACCTTACTCAAGCACCAATAAAAAATATAATCAGCTTTGTATTGCTCACCAAATTTGCTGACAAGAAGGGGGGTTTGTATTGCTCCACAGAATTTGCTGACAAGAGAGGGTTACGCTTTTGTAAAAGGGAAGCATAACTGCATAAATGGAGTGGACAAAATGAGAACATATATTAACAATCTTGACATTCTATATCACTTAAGAAACAAGCAACTAGTATATAGCTATGTACATAAGAAAACAATACTATAAGGGACTTACATATTTGTCTCGAGCAGCATTATGAACCCACTGTTTATTTTGTATCTTTGTGAAGAGTCTCCCAATTATCGATTATCGAAATTGTGCTCCGTTCTAAATGCATGAAATGAAAGGCAAGATCCAATACGTGGAAGATAGTGTTAACTAGCAAAAGAAAAAAAAATTACCTTGGAAGCCTTCTTAGCATGTTGTATGAACAGTCTCGAACCGCCCTTATGGGGAAAAGAAAAAAAAATTACCTTGGAAGCCTTCTTCATTCCTTTCATTCACATGATGACGAGCAATATCTATGAACGATTGAACTCCATCAATATACTCCTTACTAAGTCGATTCCGATTTAAAATCCATCGTCTATCCATTAGTGTTTGAATGAGCCAAACAATGTACTACAAACATGGACAAGAGTGAACATTAAAATAGCTAAACATATACTTATATCATAATCAATGCAACAAATGTATAATAGTACAATTATGTGAACAGTTTTATAGCAGTATCCATTACCAGTTTCCTAAATACATATAATTCCATTTGAGAGACTGATATTGCTAAAATTTTGTATATTTGTTTTTTTTCCGACCTCTACCTACTCCGTTTAATTGTAAGAATCTTACCAAATAACCTTCATAGATGATAGTTTTTTTTAATGTTGAAACCAAACAGCCATAAATTTGAAGTTGCATTCTTGTTGGGTTTAATCGAAGAAGATGAGCTCCTTGTTAAAGATTTGAGCTGTTATTTAAAGGGATTTAGAAGGTTCATTTGAAGCATAATATGAAGGGAATATGGTGGATGTAACGCCCCGTTCCCGGACACCGAGTCCTTATCCGGAAAGAGCGCTCGGCACAAATATTATCAAATAAATTCAATAATATATGTAAACCTTAAGTCATACATCAGAACTAGAACGACGCGGAAGATAAAACGACTCGGGAAAACAAAAGATCGAACACACGGTTTTCAATGCTGTAAAACTAAATCCAATAAAGAATACTAAACCAACCAACATTCAAATCCGAAAGAACCCGAATGGAACTAATCCCAAAAGAAAAACAACATTGTTTGAACTAAGTCAACAACATCATTGAAAGAATCAAAAGTAAAAGAAACTAAATCTTCATGAGCTCCATCTCACACGTCCTCGTCAAAGAACTCATCCGTATTAGCAACCTGTTCATCTTCTTTGGGGAAAGAGAAAGACAAACGAAAAGTAATGGGGTAAGTACATAAGTACTTAGTAACGCGTAGAAGATCACATAACATCGGTCTCATAAAGAAATAAAAGCAACGCCGTCTTTTATTAATTCATTCCGTTATTAATCCTAGCTAACTATCATATTATGTTCATAGCACAACATGAGGTTCCAAAGTTATCTAGCTTAGCTCAAGTTTGTTACATCATGAATAACAAGGGCACTACGCCTAGTAATAGGATTTACTAGGACAACTGGGTGCAACCTACTTAGAGACACGCTCTAGTAGCCCCGGGAATATCTGAGTCCCGATAGTGTGATGACCGGCAGAATGCACCAGACGCTTTATCTAGCCAATCGATTGACCGGCGTGGGTACAGTCTACTTTTTCTGGTCAGAGAACACGTCGCGATATTGTACTATGCCTTACCAAGCATTGCATGATGTTTAAGATTATTAATCTAGCACATATGTTTGATTAGATGTTTAACTAGCCACCTAAGTTGATTCACATAAAAGGCTCACCTATCAGTCTACTCCCTCTTCCTAAGACCACTAGACTCAAACAAAACCTAGCACATACACAGACATCGATAAACCCTAGCTTATCGAAGCACAAGGCAAATCCAAAGCTTTCGACGGTCCCACACTTCATCTTTATAAGAAATTCATATGGTGCCGAAACTAAACGCATCAAAAGCTAATTCAAGGATTTGTCACACAAGATTAAGGAGTAAAACATGATTATGAAGCCTGAAACCAAGCGGACACGAAAAACAGTGAAAAACAAAATAAGTAGGTCAGACGCCCGTCTGACCCCCAGTAAACGCCCGTCTGCCTTGGACGTGCGTCCACCAACCCCCAGACGCCCGTCCATGAAATTCAGCCACATCTTGTATCTAAACTGGACCCTCAAACGCCCGTCCGAAATACCCAGACGCCCGTCCGCCCTTATGCAGACGCCCGTCCGCCTGGGATTTTCCCAGAAATTCTGCAACCGCGTATATGCGATTTCCAACCCAAACTCCAACCAAAACAGATTCAAATCCACGAAAATAAACATACAAATTGCTCTACATCTTTACGACACCTTAGTCATACGATAAGAACACCACGTTACCTTGATTTGCGTGTTACAACGATCCAAAGCTACCAAAGTCTTGAAAAGGTTAAACCTTTAACTCCAACCTATGAACGATCAATCCAAAGACGATTACTATGATGTTTAAACTCAAAAAAACGCAGCTTAACACGACAATGAACAAACCCTAATGACAAGAAAGATGGGGGAAAACTTACGTTAACGAATTTAAGGATTGTTGATATCAAAACGATCCTCTTCTCGCGGTGATCCTTTCTCTCTTGAGATGTCTGTTGAAAAGAGCAACGGATTAGCCTAGAGATTCAAAAGTCTCTTCTCCTTCTTTTCTCCTCCAAACTTGCACCTCTTAGTTTAATTTTTACGTCAAACAACAATTAGGTTAATTTAGGATTAGTTTTCCTTTTATAATCCTAATTAAACTAATTATTCCTTATTAAATATATCCCATTAATCCTTTTCCTTTTCTTTTCCTTTTTTTTCTTTTAATCCTTTAAAAAAATAAAACCAAATATTCAGATTTTTTGTGAAAAGACAAGGTTGCCCTTTTTGAAAAATCGGGATATTACATTCCTCCCCCCTTTAGAGGAGTTTCGTCCTCGAAACTAGATCGTACCTGGTAGATGAGGGAACTCTGGGAACTCATTGAACATGTCCGTTTCCACTTCCCAAGTGGCTTCCGTCGGTGCATGATTGCTCCATTGCACTAACGCTAACGGGATCACTCGCCTTTTTATCATCTTCTCTTTCCTATCCAGAATCTTTATCGGCTTTTCCACATATGAAAGATTATCTTGCAACACTTCCGGATCAATCTCAGATTCCACATCCGCTTTAGATAGACACTTCTTAAGCATCGATACATGGAAAACATTGTGGACCCTAGACATCGATTCTGGTAACCGTAGTCTATAAGCCAACTTCCCAACTCTTTCGATGACAGCAAAAGGTCCTACATACCTTGGACTTAGCTTTCCTTTCTGTCTGAACCCCTTGACACCCTTCATTGGAGACGCTCGAAGGTAAACTCTATCCCCGACCTCAAACTCTAACGGTCTTCTTCTAACATCGGCCCAACTCTTCTGACGATCTTGAGCAGCTTTCAGATTCTTCCTTATCACCTCGATCTTCTCCTTGGCTTGCTGAACCATCTCCGGCCCTGTAATATTTTTCTCTCCCACTTCATCCCAGTAAAGTGGAGTTCTCATCTTCCTATAATACAAGGCCTCAAAAGGTGGCATACCCAAACTAGCATGGTAACTATTGTTGTAAGCAAATTCAGCCAAGTTGAGGTAATCTATCCATGACCCTCCGGCATCCAAAACACAAGCTCTTAGCATATCCTTGAGAGTCTGAATTGTTCTCTCTGACTGCCCATCTGTCTGTGGATGAAACGCTGTACTTAAATCAGTCTTCGTCCCAAAAGCTTTCTGTAAACCCTTCTAAAAGCGACTGATAAATCTGCTATCCCTGTCGGATACAATAGATAAAGGCACACCATGAAGCTTCACTATATTGTCGATGTACATAGTAGCGAACTTCTTTATAGGCATGTCCACTTTACATGGCAAGAAATGGGCTGATTTTGTAAGTCTACCCACAATCACCCAAATCATGTCATGACCGCCCTTAGTCTTAGGCAAAACGGTGATGAAATCCATCGCGATATTCTCCCATTTCCATTCCGGTACCTCCAAGGGTTTCAATAAACCTCCTAGCCTTCTGTGTTCTACTTTCACTCTCTGGCATGTATCACATCTTGCCACGAACTCCGCGACTCCTAACTTCATACCAGGCCAGCAATACCTTTCCTTGAGATCCCTATACATCTTAGTGGCTCCTGGATGTACTGCAAAGGCAATCTTATGAGCTTCATCCATAACCTTCTCCCTTAGGCCATCCACATCGGGCACACATAAACGGTCTCCGTACCAAAGATGACCACTCTTGTCCAACTGATAACCCACTATAGGTTTCTCTCGAGCTACTCACTTCAAATCAATCAACACCGGGTCTTTATCTTGCTTAGCCCGAATCTCATCTAGCAAGTCTGACCTTGCCATCAATGGCGCCAAAATCCGAGCTTCACCCATCCTTTCAATTACTTGAATCTGCATCCTATCCAACTGATCCACAACTTCTTGCAAGGTAGTGATAGCATTAACCGCTCTTCGGCTAAGTGCATCAGCTACAACATTCGCTTTACCCGGATGGTATTGAATGTCCAAGTCGTAATCTTTCACAAACTCCTACCATCTTCTTTGTCTCATGTTCAGATTCTCCTGATTAAAGAAGAACTTAAGACTCTTATGATCCGTGAAGATCCTTGCCTTGACACCATACAAGTAGTGTCTCCAAAACTCAGAGCAAACACCACTGCTGCCAACTCCAAGTCGTGTGTAGGGTAATTCTTGTCATGCACCTTTAACTGCCTAGATGCATAAGCAATTACCTTTCCTGATTGCATCAAAACACAACCCAAACCTTGACCCGATGCATCCGTGTATACATCATAGTTACCAAAGACCTCCGGTAATGCTAACACAGGTGCTGTGGTCAACTTTTCTTTCATAGTCTGGAAAGCTTCCTCACATTCATTGGTCCACTCATACTTAACGTTCTTTTGAGTGAGCCTCGTGAGAGGTGTAGCTATCTTAGAGAAATCCTTTACAAACTTCCGGTAGTACCCAGCTAAACCCAAGAAACTTCTTATCTCTGTTACTGATGTCGGTCTAGGCCACTTAGAAACGGCTTCTATCTTCGCTGGATCCACCTTAATACCTTCTCCAGAAATTATATGCCCAAGAAAACTAACCTGGTCCAACCAAAACACGCACTTAGAAAACATGGCATACAGTTTGTTCTCCTTTAAGGTCTGTAGAACTATCCTTAAGTGTTCTTCATGCTCTTCCTCATCCTTAGAGTATACCAAGATATCGTCTATGAAAACTATCACAAACTTATCGAGATAAGGCATGAAAACTCTTTGCATCAAGTCCATGAACTTCGATGGAGCATTAGTGAGTCCAAACGGCATGACCAAAAACTCATAATGTCCATATCTCATACTAAAGGCTGTTTTAGGTATATCTGACACCTTGATCTTCAACTGATGATAACCGGACCTAAGATCAATCTTAGAGAACACCTTCATACCTTGCAACTAACTGAACAGATCATCAATCCTTGGTAAAAGATACTTATTCTTGATTGTCAATTTATTCAACTCTCTGTAGTCGATGCATAAACGCATACTCCCATCTTTCTTCTTCACAAACAAGACCGGTGCTCCCCACGGTGATGTACTTGGCTGGATGATGTTTTTCTCTAGCATCTCCTTAAGCTGAGTTTTCAACTCTTTCAACTCCGCTGGTGCCATCCTATAAGGTGCTTTAGCCACTGGTGATGCTCCTACAATCAATTCGATCTCAAACTCTATGGCCCTATCAGGCATATGTCCTGGCAAATCTTCCGGGAAAACTTTGGGAAAGTCCTTAGCTACACGAGTCTCTCCTAACTTGGGCCTATGCTTTTCCTTATCTAATGCATAAACAACGAAACCCTGGCAACTCCTCTTCAAAGCTTTTAGGGCTTTAACTGCTGAGATAATCGGATGCTGACCCTTGCTAGGCTTGTATACGTTACCCTGAAACGTCTTAGCTGATCTTCCTGGGGCCTTAAAGATCACCCTCTTACCTCTACAATCCAAGTAGACATAATTCTTGGACAACCAGTCTATTCCCAGGATAACATCGAAATCCGAGAAGTCCAACACCGTCAAAGCATGCTGGCACTTGTAAGTCCCAACTCTAATATCAACTTAGGGTGTGACCTGGGCTCATCTAGTAACTCTGCCCAAAGGTGTGGTTATACTCAAAGGTCTCTCCAATTCCTTAAGAGGTAGGTTCAACTTCTTAGCTATCTTAGAGGAAACAAAAGTCCTTGAAGCTCCAGTATCAAACAGAGCTGAAACTGCTAGATTATCTATGATTATGGTACCTAACAAGTGAATCAATTTAAGTACAAATATGTAATATCATATGCGCGCTATATCATATTAAATATCTATATTAAACACAAACACTGAAAAGTACCTGTCACCACAAGGTCATCTAACTCTTCCGGTTCTGCATCTGCTGCAAAGACACGAACTGGTCTGCTGCCCATGGCACGATTACCCTGCTGGTTACCTCGTCCTCCTGCCTGATTGCCTTGAGAGAGCTTCTTAGTACACGCTCTTGAGTAATGTCCCACTTCCCCACAGTGGAAACAACTCACGCTACCTGCCATGCACTCTCATGTGTGTGTCTTGTTACACTTAGCACAAACCGATGGCGTTCCACTTGCTGAACTCTTCGTGGCCGGATTCCCTGTCCTCTTAACATTCTTCTGCGGTGCTCCTCTATTACTTCCTTGATAATTTGAGAATGACCTTTTATCCCCAACTACAACCGTCTGTCTGTTGGCAAATCTTTCCGCAATCAAAGCTCTATCCATGACGCTTGCCATGCTGGTAGGTCTATCTCCTAGCATGCCCTTTGCCACTTCATGTGACAATCCTTCCATAAAATTGTCAATCTTCTTCTCCTCACTTCTCATGATTTCAGGGTAGAATCTGCCTAACTCATGAAATTTCTGGGAGTACTGAGTCACTGTAGTGTATCTTCCTTGTTTCAAACTCAGGAACTCATTAGCCTTTGCATTCTGTGTTGTTCTAGGGAAGTATTCCTTGTAGAACAGATCCTTAAACACTGCCCAATCCGTGATCCTCGGATTAACCTGCTCATATGCTTCCATCCAACTTTCTGCATTCCCTGCCAACAAGGATATGGCTAACTGAGCCCACTCAGATTCTGGAGCTTTCACATTCCTGCACGTCCTCTCAAACCCACGAATCCATAAATCTGCTGCTGCTGGCTCAACATTGCCAAAGAATTCTGGCACCCTATGCTTCTTCATCTTATCATAACAATCCACTTGTCTGTCGTAGCCCTCAAACTGATAATGCTGTATCGGCTGCTGAACTAGTGGAGCGTTCTGATACTATGGTTGAGGTTGCTGAACCTGCTGTTGGGGGTGAGTCTGTTGCGGATAGGTGTAGCCAGGTGCTACAAAAGTATCAGACCTAGGCGGTGGTGAAGGTAGAACTGTTGGCTGAGGTGTAAAACTTAATGGTGTGGAGGAAAACGCTGATGCCTGTGGACGCCTGAAAAACTGACTAGCCGGTGGCACATGTGCTTGCTGAGGTTGCATAGAGACGGTTGGGAAAGTACTCACCGGTTGATGAGAAAGTCCTAAACCTGTCCAGCTTGTGGTCATTGGAGGCACAGGCACTCCTGGTGTCACTCCTGCTGAAGTAGTGATAACCGGTATACTGGGGTTAAATCGTGAGGGACACCCTTGTTCCACTCTTCCCCTGACGACGATATCTGGTCCTTGATTCACCCGACGCATGATATTGCTCACGGACGGGGTATTCACTTGAGAAACTGTAGGGACCTTGGTAGCTAGTCCACTTCTTCTCCTTCTTGGAATCATAACCTCGGTAAATCCTGCATCAGTGCCACCCGTCTGGGTGTTAACCGCCTCGGTGTTATTCGTATTAGTTCCTCCTCTAGTAAGAACCATTATGTAACCAAGAAAAGAGAGGGGTTACTAAATCTCTAACACTTATCTTAAAGAAGAAATCAAGTCCTACACAGCAAGGAAAACCTTTCTCTCTGATACCAACTATAACGCCCCATTCCTGGACACCGAGTCCTTATCCGGAAAGAGCGCTCGGCACAAATATTATCAAATAAATTCAATAATATATGTAAGCCTTAAGTCATACATCAGAACTAGAACGACGCGGAAGATAAAACGACTCGGGAAAACAAAAGATCGAACACACGGTTTTCAATGCTGTAAAACTAAATCCAGTAAAGAATACTAAACCAACCAACATTCAAATCCGAAAGAACCCGAATGGAACTAATCCCAAAAGAAAAACAACATTGTTTGAACTAAGTCAACAACATCATTGAAAGAATCAAAAGTAAAAGAAACTAAATCTTCATGAGCTCCATCTCACACGTCCTCGTCAAAGAACTCAACCGTATTAGCAACCTGTTCTTCTTTGGGGAAAGAGAAAGACAAACGAAAAGTAACGGGGTAAGTACATAAGTACTTAGTAACGCGTAGAAGATCGCATAACATCGGTCTCATAAAGAAATAAAAGCAACGCCATCTTTTATTAATTCATTCCGTTATTAATCCTAGCTAACTATCATATTATTTTCATAGCACAACATGAGGTTCCAAAGTTATCTAGCTTAGCTCAAGTTTGTTACATCATGAATAACAAGGGCACTACGCTTAGTAATAGGATGTACTAGGACAACTGGGTGCAACCTACTTAGAGACACGCTCTAGTAGCCCCGGGAATATCTGAGTCCCGATAGTGTGATGACCGGCAGAATGCACCAGACGCTTTATCTAGCCAATCGATTGACCGGCGTGGGTACAGTCTACTTTGTCTGGTCAGAGAACAAATCGCGATATTGTACTATGCCCTACCAAGCATTGCATGATGTTTAAGATTATTAATCTAGCACATATGTTTGATTAGATGTTTAACTAGCTACCTAAGTTGATTCACATAAAAGGCTCACCTATCAGTCTAATCCCTCTTCCTAAGACCACTAGACTCGAACAAAACCTAGCACATACACAGACATCGATAAACCCTAGCTTATCGAAGCACAAGGCAAATCCAAAGCTTTCGACGGTCCCACACTTCATCTTTTTAGGAAATTCATATGGTTCCGAAACTAAACGCATCAAAAGCTAATTCAAGGCTTTGTCACACAAGATTAAGCAGTAAAAACATGATTATGAAGCCTGAAACCAAGCTGACATGAAAAACCGTGAAAAACAGAATAAGTAGGTCAGACGAACGTCTGACCCCCAGTAAACGCCCGTCTGCCTTGGACGTGCGTCCACCAACCCCCAGACGCCCGTCCGTGAAATTCAGCCACATCCTGTATCTAAACTTGACCCTCAAACGCCCGTCCGAAATACCCCAAATGCTCGTCTGAGCTGCCGCTACCCCAGACGCCCGTCCGCCCTTATGCAGACGCCCGTCCGCCTGGGATTTTCCCAGAAAATCTGCAACCGCGTAAACGCGATTTCCAACCCAATTCCAACCCAAACTCCAAACAAAACAGATTCAAATCCACGAAAATAAACATACAAATTGCTCTACATCTTTACAACACCTTAGTCATACGATAAGAACACCACGTTACCTTGATTTGCGTGGTACAACGATCCAAAGCTACCAAAGTCTTGAAAAGGTTAAACCTTTAACTCCAACCTATGAACGATCAATCCAAAGACGATTACTACGATGTTTAAACTCAGAAAAACGCAGCTTAACACGGCAATGAACAAACCCTAATGACAAGAACGATGGGGGAAAACTTACGTTAACGAATTAAAGGATTGTTGATATCAAAACGATCCTCTTCTCGCGGTGATCCTTTCTCTCTTGAGATGTCTGTTGAAAAGAACAACGGATTAGCCTAGAGATTCAAAAGTCTCTTCTCCTTCTTTTCTCCTCCAAACTTGCAGCTCTTAGTTTAATTTTTACGTCAAACAACAATTAGGTTAATTTAGGATTAGTTTTCCTTTTATAATCCCAATTAAACTAATTATTCCTTATTAAATATATCCCATTAATCCTTTTCCTTTTCTTTTCCTTTTTTTTTCTTTTAATCCTTTAAAAAAATAAAACCAAATATTCAGATTTTTCGTGAAAAGACAAGGATGCCCTTTTTGAAAAATCGGGATATTACAGTGGAGTTCTTACAACTTGAAGATGGACACTTCAATGATCAAGAAACATGCTAAAGTTGAGAAGAAGTGGAACAAAACTGAAGCAGATTTTTGGGACAGCTTTCAGTTGGTTTCAAAGTCTCCTTTTGAGGCATTTTTAGAGTTGCATTAGAGCAGGTTTTTATCAAGTATTTTAGGCTGCACTTTTGAGCTTAAAATTAGGAGTAAGTTGAGCTGTAATACAGCCCTGAACTGAGCCGAAAATGAGGTCAAACAGGTTGCATAGTTGATGACAATGGAGCAGATTTTCAGCTTTGTTTTGATAGCTTTGGAGCTGAATGGGTATGGCCATTTTGGAGTTGTTTTAAGAAGAGTTTGAGGGCTGCATTTTAAGGGAAACTCAAGCATGATATAAAGGGTATATAAGGGAGTTCTTGGAGCTTGAAGAAGAGCACTTAAATAATCAAGAACTCATCTTATGATGAGCTAAATTGGAGCAGGTTTTTCAACATTGTTCTGACAGGTTTTAGAGCTAAATTCAAGCACACTTGTGCAAAAACCAATATTGAAAGAAAAGAAAAACACCTTCATCAACACAATTCACAACCGGCAACATAAGTCCTGCTCACCTAAATTGATAAACTCGAATCCAGATAAACTAGCGATACAATCAACAATTTTTTCGAGGTAATTCACTGGATTACCCAATTGATATATATATATATATATATATATATATATATATATATATATATATATATATATATATATATATATATATATATTCTCCTCACACCACTCTACAGTTTACCCCTCCATTTTCACACCAATCACACAAATTCATCATATCATACAGGAATATTGTTTCTGACACACAAAAACAAGAATGCAGCAACGTATACATGACATCCTCACAGAATTGCTGTAAAGTGCAAACAAGATATCACGGTATAAAGCAACATGGGGAAAAGAAATATGCTAGAACATCCTCAAGCTAACATTAAAGACCAAACATTACATTCTCACGAAACAGGGGAAATGCTTAGAACAATGTCTTGAAATTATTTTGAAATTGAAACTAACCACATACGCAACATTACGTCTACATATCATTAGGCGAAACCAAATTTTCAGCATACACAAAAACATTATATATATATATATGTATATATCACTCAAGCTTCTGCCTCCTCTTCCTATTCATACTGCTGGGACTACCCAATCGATATTTATCAGCATGATTTCCAATTATATAAAAGAGGAGATTAATTTTAAATTTACCTTGAACGCAAGAAAAACATAGAGAATGAAGCACTGATTTAAGTTGCTCCTAAAAGCTCCATCATTAGCGATTTGCGTACCCGATACTGCCATTTTTCTCAAATAGAAACCCCTTGATCGGTAGCGACCATGATCAGATTTGGTTTTCTGAAGTTTCTATCTTGAATTGCTTCTGCGATAAACAGCAGCACAATAGCAATTTGGTTTTCAAGGGTTAGGTATATATTTATATATGTAATATAGATATTCCGTTAAAAAAAGTAGTATAAATATATTTATTAGAATATCGTATATATTTTTTGGACCGAAGCTAAAAAATAGGCGGAAGAGAAGAAAAAAAAGGTAGGAAATGAAAATATTGACGAAAAAAAGAAGAGGGAAAGGGATACGCGTCTTCCAAGTATAATTTTGGTGGAAATAATTATTATTGATTTGTTATTTTTTTATTGTGACGAATATTTCCTCACAAGTGTTTTATAACTTAAATAATTAGTTATGAATTCATAAATTCCTCACCTATATATGAATTAATATGATTGACAAAAAACTCATGTTTTTCTTGTGACGGAAGAGGAAGCTATTCATGACGCCTTTGTGTTGAAAACTGATAGGAGTTTATCAAACACTTATTTGGGAGGATTAAAAAATATTCATCATAAAATGTTTTATACAGTGACGAATTTTGAAGCGTCACATTTTATTTCGCCACAATTTGTCATTTTTCTTGTAGTGCACGACTATACAATTATATACAAAAAGTTGTAAACTCCCTTTTTGAGTAAACTCTACAATACAATTATATGCAAAAAGTTGTAAACCCCCGTTTTGAGGGAACACAACTATAATTATATACAAAAAGTTGTAACCCCGTTTTGAGTAAACTCTAAAACAAAAATATTCAAAAAGTTGTAAACCCCCGTTTTGAATAAACTCTACTATAAAATTATATACAAAAAGTTGTAAACCTCCGATTTGAGTGAACTCTACTATAATTATATACAAAAAGTTTTAAACCCCCGTTTTGAGTAAACTCTAATACAATAATATACAAAAAGTTGTAGACCTCCGTTCCCTCGTTTTGGGTAAACTCTAATACAATAATATATAAAAAGTTGTAAACACCCGTTTTCAGTAAACTCTACTATACAATTATTTACAAAAAGTTGTAAACCACCGATTTGAGTAAACTCTATTATACAATTATATACAAAAAGTTGTAAACCCCCGTTTTGAGTAAACTCTACTATACAATTATATAAAAAATGATGTAAATCCCCGTTTTGAGTAAACTCTACTATACAATTACATACAAAATGTTGTAAACCCCCGTTTTGAGTAAGCTCTACTGTACAATTATATACAAAAAGTTGTAAACCTCCATTTTGAGTAAACTCTACTATAATTATATACAAAAATTGTTAACCCCCATTTTGAGTAAACTCTAATATAATAATATACAAAAACTTGTAAACCCCCGTTTTGAGTAAACTCTACAATACAATTATATACAAAAAGTTTTAAACCCCTTTTTTGAGTAAACTCTACTATATACAAAAAGTTATAAACCCACGTTTTGAGTAAACTCAATACAATAATATACAAAAAGTTGTAAACCCCCATTTTGAGTAAACACTACTTTACAATTATATACAAAATGTTGTAACCTCCGATTTGAGTGAACTCTACTATAATTATATACAAAAAGTTGTTAACCCCCATTTTTAGTAAACCCCAAGACAATAATATACAAAAAGTAGTAAACCCCCGTTTTGAGTAAACTCTACTATACAATTATTTCCAAAACGTTGTAAGCCCCCGTTTTGAGTAAACTCTACTATAATTATATACAAAAAGTTGTAAACCTCCGTTTTGAGTGAAATCTACTATAATTATATACAAAAAGTTGTTAACCCCCGTTATGAGTAAACTCTACTATTCAATTATATACAAAAAGATGTAAACCCCCGTTTTGAGTAAACACTACTATACAATAATATACAAAAAGTTGTAAACCCCCGTTTTGAGTAAACTCTACTATACAATTATATACAAAAAGTTGTAAACCCCCCTTTTGAGCAAACTTTACTATAATTATATACATAAAGTTGTTAACCCCCGTGTTGAGTAAACTCTACTATACAATTATATACAAAAAGTTGTAAAACCCCGTTTTGAGTAAACTCAAATAAAATAATATACAAAAAGTTGTAAAACCCTGTTTTGAGTAAACTCTACTCTACAATTATAAACAAAAAGTTGTAAACCAGAGTTTTTAGTAAACTCTACTATACAATTATACAAAAAGTTGTAAACCTCCGTTTTGAGTGAACTCTACTTTGATTATGTACAAAAAATTGTAAACCCCCGTTTAAGTAAACTCTAATATAATAATATACAACATTTTGAGTAAACTCTTCTATACAATTATATACAAAAAGTTGTAAACCCCGGTTTTGAATGAACACTACTATACAATTTTTTACAAAAAGTTGTAAACCCCCGTTTTGAGTAAACTCTACTATAATTATATAAAAAAAAGTGGTAAATCCCCGTTTTGTGTAAACTCTACTATACAATTATATACAAAAAGTTGTAAACGCCCGTTTTGAGTGAACTGTACTATACAATTTTTTACAAAAAGTTGTAAACCCCCGTTTTGAGTAAACTCTACTATACAATTATAAACAAAAAGGTTTAAACCACCGTTTTGTGTGAACTCTACTTTAATTTTATACCAAATGTTGTAAACCCCTGTTATGAGTGAACTCTAATACAATAATATATAAAAAGTTGTAAACCCCCGTTTTGAGAAAACTACACTATACACTTATATATAAAAAGTTGTAAACCTCCATTTTGTGAACTCTACTATCATTATATACAAAAAGTTGTAAACCCCCGTTTTGAGTAAACTCTAATAAAATAATATACAAAAAGTTGTAAACCCCCGTTTTCAGTAAACTCTACTGTACAATTATTTACAAAAAGTTGTAAATCCCTATTTTGAGTAAACTCTACTATAATTATATACAAAAAGTGGTAACCCTCTGTTTTGAGTGAACTCTAATATAATTATATACAAAAAGTTGTAAACCCCCGATTTGAGTAAACTCTAATACAATAATATACAAAAAGTTGTAAACCCCCTTTTGAGTAAACTCTACTATACAATTATTTACAAAAAGTTGTATGCCTCCATTTTGAGTGAACTCTACTATACAATTATATAAAAAAAGTTGTAAACCTCTGATTTCAGTGAACTCTACTATAATTATATACAAAAAGTTGTAAAACCCCATTTTGAGTAAACTCTGATACAATAATATACAAAAAGTTGTAAACCCCCATTTTGAGAAAACTCTACTATACAATTAGATACAAAAAGTTGTAAACCAACGTTTTTAGTATACTCTACTATACAATTATACAAAAAGTTGTAAACCTCCGTTTTGAGTGAACTCTACTTTAATTATATACGAAAAATTGTAAACCCCCATTATGAGTAAACTCTAATATAATAATATACAATGTTTTGAGTAAACTCTACTATACAATTATATACAAAAAGTTGTAAACCCCTATTTTGAATGAACTTTATTATACAATTTTTTACAAAAAGTTGTAAACCGCCGTTTTGAGTAAACTCTACTATAATTATTTACAAAAAGTTGTAAATCCCCGTTATGAGTAAACTCTACTATATAATTATATACAAAAAGTTGTAA
This sequence comes from Gentiana dahurica var. dahurica, assembly GCA_024500145.1. NCBI lineage: Eukaryota > Viridiplantae > Streptophyta > Magnoliopsida > Gentianales > Gentianaceae > Gentiana > Gentiana dahurica. The sequence continues at coordinate 49,469,131 of CM044897.1, forward strand.
ACGCCCGTTTTGAGTGAACTGTACTATACAATTTTTTACAAAAAGTTGTAAACCCCCATTTTGAGTAAACTCTACTATACAATTATATACTAAAAGTTTTTAACCCCCGTTTTCAGTAAACTCCACTATACAATTATATACAAAAATTTGTAAACCCCCATTTTGAGTAATCTCTACTATACAATTATATACAAAAAGTTTTAAACCTCCGTTTTGAGTGAACTCTACTATAATTATATACAAAAAGTTGTAAACCCCCATTTTGAGTGAACTGTAACACAATAATATAGAAAAAGTTGTAAACCGCCGTTTTGAGTAAACTCTACTATACAATTATGTACAAAAAGTTGTAAACCCCCATTTTATTTGACAAAAAGTTGTAAACACCCATTTTGACTAAACTCTACTATAGAATTATATACAAAAAGTTGTAGAACCTCTGTTTTGAGCGAACTCTACTATAATTATACACAAAAATTGTTAACCCCCGTTTTGAGAAAACACGACTATACAATTATATACAAAAAGTTCTAAACTCCCTTTTTGAGTAAACTCTACTATACAATTATATACAAAAATTGTAAACCCCCGTTTTGAGGGAACACAACTATAATTATATACAAAAAGTTGTAACCCCGTTTTGAGTAAACTCTAATACAAAAATATTCAAAAAGTTGTAAACCCCCGTTTTGAATAAACTCTACTATAAAATTATATACAAAAAGTTGTAAACCTCCGATTTGAGTGAACTCTACTATAATTATATACAAAAAGTTTTAAACCCCCTTTTTTAGTAAACTCTAATACAATAATATACAAAAATTTGTAACCCCCGTTCCCTCGTTTTGGGTAAACTCTAATACAATAATATATAAAAAGTTGTAAACCCCCGTTTTCAGTAAACTCTACTATACAATTATTGACAAAAAGTTGTAAACTGCCATTTGGAGTAAACTCTACTATACAATTATATACAAAAAGTTGTAAACCCCCGTTTTGAAAAAACTCTACTATACAATTATATACAAAATAATGTAAATCCCCGTTTTGAGTAAACTCTACTATACAATTACATACAAAAAGTTGTAAACCCCTGTTTTGAGTAAGCTCTACTATACACTTATATACAAAAAGTTGTAAACCTCCGTTTTGAGTGAATTCTACTATAATTATATACAAATATTGTTAACCCCCATTTTGAGTAAACTCTAATACAATAATATACAAAAAGTTGTAAACCCTCGTTTTGAGTAAACTCTACAATACAATTATTTACAAAAAGTTGTAAACCCCTTTTTTGAGTAAGCTCTACTATATACAAAAAGTTGTAAACCCACGTTTTGAGTAAACTCAATACCATAATATTCAAAAAGTTGTAAACCCCCGTTTTGAGTAAACACTACTTTACAATTATATACAAAATGTTGTAACCTCCGATTTGAGTGAACTCTACTATAATTATATACAAAAAGTTGTTAACCCCCATTTTTAGTAAACCCTAAGACAATAATATACAAAAAGTTGTAAACCCCCTTTTTGAGTAAACTCTACTATACAATTATTTCCAAAACGTTGTAAGCCCCCATTTTGAGTAAACTCTACTATAATTATATACAAAAAGTTGTAAACCTCCGTTTTGAGTGAAATCTACTATAATTATATACATAAAGTTGTTAACCCCCGTTATGAGTAAACTCCACAATTCAATTATATACAAAAAGTTGTAAACCCCTATTTTGAGTAAACTCTACTCTACGATTATATACAAAAAGTTGTAAACCCCCATTTTGAGTAAACTCTACTATACAATTATATACAAAAAGTTGTAAACCCCCATTTTGAGCTAACTCTACTATAATTATATACATAAAGTTGTTAACCCCCGTTTTGAGTAAACTCTACTATACAATTATATACAAAAAGTTGTAAAACCCCGTTTTGAGTAAACTCTAATAAAAGAATATACAAAAAGTTGTAAAACCCTGTTTTGAGTAAACTCTACTATACAATTAGATACAAAAAGTTGTAAACCAACCTTTTTAGTAAACTCTACTATACAATTATACAAAAAGTTGTAAACCTCCGTTTTGAGTGAACTCTACTTTAATTATATACAAAAAATTGTAAACCCCCGTTTTGAGTAAACTCTAATATAATAATATACAACGTTTTGAGTAAACTCTACTATACAATTATATACAAAAAGTTGTAAACCCCCATTTTGAATGAACTCTACTATACAATTTTTTACAAAAAGTTGTAAACCCCCGTTTTGAGTAAACTCTACTATAATTATATACAAAAAGTTGTAAATCCCGTTTTGAATAAACTCTACTATACAATTATATACAAAAAGTTGTAAACGCACGTTTTGAGTGAACTGTACTATACAATTTTTTACAAAAAGTTGTAAACCCCCGTTTTGAGTAAACTCTACTATACAATTATATACAAAAAGTTGTAAACCTCCGTTTTGAGTGAACTCTACTTTAATTTTATACCAAAAGTTGTAAACCCCCGTTATGAGTGAACTCTAATACAATAATATATAAAAAGTTGCAAACCCCCATTTTGAGAAAACTACACTATACAATTATATACAAAAAGTTGTAAACCTCCGTTTTGTGAACTCTACTATCATTATATACAAAAAGTTGTAAACCCCCGTTTTGAGTAAACTCTACTATACAATTATTTACAAAAAGTTGTAAACCCCCGTTTTGAGTAAACTCTACTATAATTATATACAAAAAGTTGTAAACCCCCATTTTGAGTAAACTCTGATACAATAATATACAAAAAGCTGTAAACTCCGTTTTGAGTAAACTCTACTATACAATTATTTCCAAAAAGTTGTAAGCCCCCGTTTTGAGTAAACTCTACTATAATTATACACAAAACTTGTAAACCTCCGTTTTGAGTGAAATCTACTATAATTATATACAAAAAGTTATTAACCCCCTTTATGAGTAAAGTATACTATTAAATTATATACAAAAAAGTTGTAAACCCCCGTTTTGAGTAAACTCTACTATACAAATATATACAAAAAGTTGTAAACTGGCCGTTTTGAGTAAACCCCTATTTTGAGTAAACTCTACTATAATTATATACAAAAAGTGGTAACCCTCTGTTTTGAGTGAACTCTAATATAATTATATACAAAAAGTTGTAAACCCCCGATTTGAGTAAACTCTAATACAATAAAATACAAAAAGTTGTAAACCCCCTTTTGAGTAAACTCTACTATACAATTATTTACAAAAAGTTGTATGCACCCATTTTGAGTGAACTCTACTATACAATTATATAAAAAAAGTTGTAAACCTCTGATTTCAGTGAACTCTACTATAATTATATACAAAAAGTTGTAAAACCCCATTTTGAGTAAACTCTGATACAATAATATACAAAAAGTTGTAAACCCCCGTTTTGAGAAAACTCTACTATACAATTAGATACAAAAAGTTGTAAACCAACGTTTTTAGTATACTCTACTATACAATTATACAAAAAGTTGTAAACCTCCGTTTTGAGTGAACTCTACTTTAATTATATACGAAAAATTGTAAACCCCCGTTATGAGTAACTCTAATATAATAATATACAATGTTTTGAGTAAACTCTACTATACAATTATATACAAAAAGTTGTAAACCCCCATTTTGAATGAACTTTATTATACAATTTTTTACAAAAAGTTGTAAACCCCCGTTTTGAGTAAACTCTACTATAATTATTTACAAAAAGTTGTAAATCCCCGTTATGAGTAAACTCTACTATATAATTATATACAAAAAGTTGTAAACGCCCGTTTTGAGTGAACTGTACTATACAATTTTTTACAAAAAGTTGTAAACCCCCATTTTGAGTAAACTCTACTATACAATTATATACTAAAAGTTTTTAACCCCCGTTTTCAGTAAACTCCACTATACAATTATATACAAAAATTTGTAAACCCCCATTTTGTGTAATCTCTACTATACAATTATATACAAAAAGTTTTAAACCTCCGTTTTGAGTGAACTCTACTATAATTATATACAAAAAGTTGTAAACCCCCATTTTGAGTGAACTGTAACACAATAATATAGAAAAAGTTGTAAACCGCCGTTTTGAGTAAACTCTACTATACAATTATGTACAAAAAGTTGTAAACCCCCATTTTATTTGACAAAAAGTTGTAAACACCCATTTTGACTAAACTCTACTATAGAATTATATACAAAAAGTTGTAGAACCTCTGTTTTGAGCGAACTCTACTATAATTATACACAAAAATTGTTAACCCCCGTTTTGAGAAAACACGACTATACAATTATATACAAAAAGTTGTAAACTCCCTTTTTGAGTAAACTCTACTATACAATTATATACAAAAAATTGTAAACCCCCGTTTTGAGGGAACACAACTATAATTATATACAAAAAGTTGTAACCCCGTTTTGAGTAAACTCTAATACAAAAATATTCAAAAAGTTGTAAACCCCCGTTTTGAATAAACTCTACTATAAAATTATATACAAAAAGTTGTAAACCTCCGATTTGAGTGAACTCTACTATAATTATATACAAAAAGTTTTAAACCCCCTTTTTTAGTAAACTCTAATACAATAATATACAAAAATTTGTAACCCCCGTTCCCTCGTTTTGGGTAAACTCTAATACAATAATATATAAAAAGTTGTAAACCCCCGTTTTCAGTAAACTCTACTATACAATTATTGACAAAAAGTTGTAAACTGCCATTTGGAGTAAACTCTACTATACAATTATATACAAAATAATGTAAATCCCCGTTTTGAGTAAACTCTACTATACAATTACATACAAAAAGTTGTAAACCCCTGTTTTGAGTAAGCTCTACTATACACTTATATACAAAAAGTTGTAAACCTCCGTTTTGAGTGAATTCTACTATAATTATATACAAAAATTGTTAACCCCCATTTTGAGTAAACTCTAATACAATAATATACAAAAAGTTGTAAACCCTCGTTTTGAGTAAACTCTACAATACAATTATTTACAAAAAGTTGTAAACCCCGTTTTTGAGTAAGCTCTACTATATACAAAAAGTTGTAAACCCACGTTTTGAGTAAACTCAATATTATAATATTCAAAAAGTTGTAAACCCCCGTTTTGAGTAAACACTACTTTACAATTATATACAAAATGTTGTAACCTCCGATTTGAGTGAACTCTACTATAATTATATACAAAAAGTTGTTAACCCCCATTTTTAGTAAACCCTAAGACAATAATATACAAAAAGTTGTAAACCCCCTTTTTGAGTAAACTCTACTATACAATTATTTCCAAAACGTTGTAAGCCCCCATTTTGAGTAAACTCTACTATAATTATATACAAAAAGTTGTAAACCTCCGTTTTGAGTGAAATCTACTATAATTATATACATAAAGTTGTTAACCCCCGTTATGAGTAAACTCCACAATTCAATTATATACAAAAAGTTGTAAACCCCTATTTTGAGTAAACTCTACTCTACGATTATATACAAAAAGTTGTAAACCCCCATTTTGAGTAAACTCTACTATACAATTATATACAAAAAGTTGTAAACCCCCATTTTGAGCTAACTCTACTATAATTATATACATAAAGTTGTTAACCCCCGTTTTGAGTAAACTCTACTATACAATTATATACAAAAAGTTGTAAAACCCCGTTTTGAGTAAGCTCTAATAAAAGAATATACAAAAAGTTGTAAAACCCTGTTTTGAGTAAACTCTACTATACAATTAGATACAAAAAGTTGTAAACCAACCTTTTTAGTAAACTCTACTATACAATGATACAAAAAGTTGTAAACCTCCGTTTTGAGTGAACTCTACTTTAATTATATACAAAAAATTGTAAACCCCCGTTTTGAGTAAACTCTAATATAATAATATACAACGTTTTGAGTAAACTCTACTATACAATTATATACAAAAAGTTGTAAACCCCCATTTTGAATGAACTCTACTATACAATTTTTTACAAAAAGTTGTAAACCCCCGTTTTGAGTAAACTCTACTATAATTATATACAAAAAGTTGTAAATCCCGTTTTGAATAAACTCTACTATACAATTATATACAAAAAGTTGTAAACGCACGTTTTGAGTGAACTGTACTATACAATTTTTTACAAAAAGTTGTAAACCCCCGTTTTGAGTAAACTCTACTATACAATTATATACAAAAAGTTGTAAACCTCCGTTTTGAGTGAACTCTACTTTAATTTTATACCAAAAGTTGTAAACCCCCGTTATGAGTGAACTCTAATACAATAATATATAAAAAGTTGTAAACCCCCGTTTTGAGTAAACTACACTATACAATTATATACAAAAAGTTGTAAACCTCCGTTTTGTGAACTCTACTATCATTATATACAAAAAGTTGTAAACCCCCGTTTTGAGTAAACTCTACTATACAATTATTTACAAAAAGTTGTAAACCCCCGTTTTGAGTAAACTCTACTATAATTATATACAAAAAGTTGTAAACCCCCATTTTGAGTAAACTCTGATACAATAATATACAAAAAGCTGTAAACTCCGTTTTGAGTAAACTCTACTATACAATTATTTCCAAAAAGTTGTAAGCCCCCGTTTTGAGTAAACTCTACTATAATTATACACAAAACTTGTAAACCTCCGTTTTGAGTGAAATCTACTATAATTATATACAAAAAGTTATTAACCCCCTTTATGAGTAAAGTATACTATTAAATTATATACAAAAAAGTTGTAAACCCCCGTTTTCAGTAAACTCTACTATACAAATATATACAAAAAGTTGTAAACTGCCGTTTTGAGTAAACTCTACTATACAATTATATACAAAAAGTTGTAAACCCCCGTTTTGAGTAAACTCTAATAAAATAATATACAAAGAATTGTAAACCCACGTTTTCAATAAACTCTACCATACAATTATTTAAAAAAAGTTGTAAACCCCCGTTTTGAGTACACTCTACTATAATTATATACAAAAAGTTGTAAACCTCCGTTTTGAGTGAACTCTACTATAATTATATACAAAAAGTTGTAAACCCCCGATTTGAGTAAACTCTAATACAATAATAGACAAAAAGTTGTAAACCCCCATTTTGAGTAAACTCTACTATACAATTATTTACAAAAAGTTGTAAGCCCCCGTTTTGAGTGAACTCTACTATACAATTATATACAAAAAGTTGTAAACCTCTTATTTCAGTGAACTCCACTATAACTATATACAAAAAGTTGTAAACCCCCATTTTGAGTAAACTCTGATACAATAATATATAAAAAGTTGTAAACCCCCGTATTGAGTAAACTCTACTATACAATTATTTACAACTTTGTAAGCCCCCGTTTTGAGGGAACTCTACTATACAATTATATACAAAAAGTTGTAAACCTCCGATTTCAGTGAACTCTACTATAATTTTATACAAAAAGTTGTCAACCCTCATTTTGAGTAAACTCTGATGCAATAATAAACAAAAAGTTGTAAACCCCCATAATGAGTAAACTCTACTATACAATTATTTACAAAATATTGTAAACCCCCGTTTTGAGTAAACTCTACTATACAATTACATACAAAAAGTTGTAAACCCCGTTTTGAGTAAACTCTAATAAAATAATACACAAAAAGTTGTAAACCCCCGTTTTGAGTAAACTCTACTATACAAATATATACAAAAATTTGTAAACCCCCGTTTTGAGTAAACTATACTATAATTATATACAAAAAGTTGTAAACCTCTGTTTTGAGTGAACTCTACTATAATTATATACAAAAAGTTGTATACCCCCATTTTGAGTTAACTCTGATACAATAATATACAAAAAGTTGTAAACCCCCGTTTTGAGTAAACTCAACTATACAATTATTTCCAAAAAGTTGTAAACCCCCGTTTTGAGTAAACTCTACTATAATTATACATAAAACTTGTAAACCTCCGTTTTGAGTGAAATCTACTATAATTATATACAAAAAGTTGTTAACCCCCTTTATGAGTAAACTCTACTATTCATTTATATACAAAAAGTTGTAAACCCCCATTTTGAGTAAACTCTACAATACAAATATATACAAAAAGTTGTAAACCCCTGAGTAAACTCTACTATACAATTATATAAAAAAGTTGTAAACCCCCGGTTTGAGTAAACTCTAATAAAATAATATACAAGAAGTTGTAAACCCCCGTTTTGAGTAAACTATACTATACAATTCATTACAAAAAGTTGTAAACCCCCGTTTTGAGTAAACTCTACTATAATTATATACAAAAAGTTGTAAACCTCTGTTTTGAGTGAACTCTACTATAATTATATACAAAAAGTTGTAAACCCCCCATTTGAGTAAACTCTAATACAATAATATACAAAAAGTTGTAAAACCCCATTTTGAGTAAACTCTACTATACAATTATTTACAAAAAGTTGTAAACCCCCGTTTTGAGTGAACTCTACTATACAATTATATACAAAAAGTTGTATACCTCTGATTTCAGTGAACTCTACTATAATTATATACAAAAAGTTGTAAACCCCTATTTTGAGTAAACTCTCATACAATAATATACAAAAAGTTGTAAACCCCCGTTTTGAGTAAACTCTATTATACAATTATTTACAACTTTGTAATCCCCTGTTTTGAGTGAACTTTACTATACAATTATAAACAAAAAGTTGTAAACCTCCGATTTCTGTGAACTCTACTATAATTTTATACAAAAAGTTGTTAACCCCCATTTTGGGTTAACTCTGATACAATAATATACAAAAAGTTGTAAACCCCCGTTTTTAGTAAACTCTATTATACAATTATTTACAAAATGTTGTAAACCCCCGTTTCGAGTAAACTCTACACTACAATTACATACAAAAATTTGTAAACCCCTTTTTGAGTAAACTCTAATACAATAATATACAAAAAGTTGTAAACCCCCGTTTTGAGTAAACTTTACTATACAATTATATACAAAAAGTTTTAAACCCCCGTTTTGAGTAAACTCTACAATACAAATATATACAAAAAGTTGTAAACCTCCTTTTTGAGTGAACTCTACTATCATTATGTACAAAAATTTGTACACCCCCATTTTGAGTAAACTCTACTATACAATTATATACCAAAAGTTGTAAACCTCCGGTTTGAGTAAACTCTAATAAAATAATATACAAAAAGTTGTAACCCTCCGTTTTCAGTAAACTCTACTATACAATTATATTCAAAAATGTGTAAACCCCCGTTTTGAGTAAACTATACTATAATTATATACAAAAAGTTGTAAACCTCTGTTTTGAGTGAACTCTACTATAATTATATACAAAAAGTTGTAAACCCCCGATTTGAGTAAACTCTAACACAATAATATACAAAAAGTTGTAAACCCCCGTTTTGAGTAAACTCTACTATACAATTATTTACAAAAAGTTGTAAGCCCCCGTTTTGAGTGAACTCTACTATACAATTATATACAAAAAGTTTTAAACCTCCGATTTCAGTGAACTCTACAATAATTATATACAAAAAGTTGTAAACCTCCATTTTGAGTAAACTCTGTTACAATAATATACAAAAAGTTGTAAACCCCCGTTTTGAGTAAACTCTACTATACGATTATTTCCAAAAGGTTGTAAGCCTCCGTTTTGAGTAAACTCTACTATAATTATATACAAAAAGTTGTAAACCTCCGTTTTGAGTGAAATCTACTATAATTATATACAAAAAGTTGTTAACCCCCGTTATGAGTAAACTCTACTATTCAATTATATACAAAAAATTGTAAACCCCCGTTTTGAGTAAACTCTACTATACAATTATTTTCAAAAAGTAGTAAACCCCAGTTTTGTGTAAACTCTAATAAAATAATATACAAAAAGTTGTAAACCCCCGTTTTCAGTAAACTCTACTATACAATTATTCACAAAAAGTTGTAAACCCCCGTTTTGAGTAAACTCTACTATAGAATTATTTCTAGAAAGTTGTAATCCCCCGTTTTGAGTAAACTCTACTATAATTATATACAAAAAGTTTTAAACCTCTGTTTTGAGTGAAATCTACTATAATTATATACAAAAAGTTGTTAACCCCCGTTATGAGTAAACTCTACTATTCAATTATATACAAAAAGTTGTAAACCCCCGTTTTGAGTAAACTCTACTATACAATTATTTTCAAAAAGTTGTAAACCCCAGTTTTGTGTAAACTCTAATAAAATAATATACAAAAAGTTGTAAACCCCCGTTTTCAGTAAACTCTACTATACAATTATTTACAAAAAGTTGTAAACCCCCGTTTTGAGTAAACTCTACTATACAATTATTTCTAGAAAGTTGTAAACCCCCGTTTTGAGTAAACTCTACTATAATTATATACAAAAAGTTGTAAACCTCCGTTATGAGTGAAATCTACTATAATTATATACAAAAAGTTGTTGACCCCCGTTATGAGTAAACTCTACTATATGATTATATACAAAAAGTTTTAAACCTTCGATTTGAGTGAACTCTACTATAATTATATACAAAAAGCTGTCAACCACCGTTTTGAGTAAACTCTAATACAATAATATACAAAAGTTGTAAACCCCCGTTCCCTCGTTTTGAGTAACTCTAATACAATTATATACAAAAAGTTGTAAACCCCCATTTTTGAGTAAACTCTACTATGCAATTATTTACAAAAAGTTGTAAGCCCCCGTTTTGAGTAAACTCTACTTTAATTATATACAAAAAGTTGTAAACCTCTGTTTTGAGTGAAATCTACTATAATTATATACAAAAAGTTGTTAATCCCCGTTTTGAGTAAACTCTAATACAATAATATACAAAAAGTTGTAAACCCCCATTTTGAGTAAACTCTATTATACAATTATATACAAAAAGTTGTAAACCTCCGTTTCGAGTGAACTCTACTATAATTATATACCAAAATAGTTAACCCCTGTTTTGAGTAAACTCTCATACAATAATACACAAAAAGTTGTAAACCCCCGTTTTGAGTAAACTCTACTATACAATTATATACAAAAAGTTGTAAACCCCCGTTTTGAGGGAACACTACTATAATTATATACAAAAAGTTGTAAACCCCCGTTTTGAGTAAACTATAATACAATAATATAAAAAAAGTTGTAAACTCCCATTTAGGGTAAACTCTACTACACAATTATATACAAAAAGTTGTAAGCCCCTGTTTTGAGAGAACTCTATTATACAATTATATACAAAAAGTTGTAAACCTCCGATTTCTATGAACTCTACCATAATTATATACAAAAAGTTGTAAACCCCTATTTTGAGTAAACTCTGATACAATAATATACAAAAATTTGTAAACCCCTGTTTTGAGTAAACTTTACTATACAATTATTTACAAAATGTTGCAAACATCCGTTTTGAGTAAACTCTACAAAACAATTACATATAAAAAGTTGTAAACCCCAGTTTTGAGTAAACTCTAATACAGTAATATACAAAAAGTTGTAAACCCCCGTTTTGAGTAAACTCTACTACACATTTATATACAAAAAGTTGTAAACCCCCGTTTTGAGTAAACTCTGTTAGGTGTAGTGCCCGAAAGACAATTTGTGTAATTGTTTTTGATAATGGATGACAGAATTTATCTCACCTTATTACTTGCTTTGTGCTTGTAAGTAATACACTGCTGCAAACCCTAAGTATATCAGTATGTAACCGGTTAACTCAGTGTATGGATTACACGTGAGGATTGAGTTAGTGGTGATATACTTAAATTGTTAGTCCATGGTGAACTTAATCAGAGTTTAGGGTCTCTTGATTAAAACACCAATAATGCGCCCAGAACACCTTAGGGTGTGATAGTCTTATCCGGACTGTCGGTAGAGGGTACCTACGTGGGGCATTTATATATGATGGCATTCATATAGGACTGGACCGATTTAATCTGGATTTCTCGATATAATTCCGTAATCGAGGAATCTTATTAAATCATTAGATGATCATATATGGATCAACCTTAATCCTGAGGTGATCACATGGTGCTTCTTGTCTCGGGGTAGTGTTTGATGTGTTAGTTACGGTTCACTTAAATATGTGTTCCATGCCACTTCTCGTTGGCACTATCTCCTGATGAGTGAGTAGTTCTGATTTTCACAGACATGGAATCCATTCCTTGCTGTGGGAATTAGAGAGACAGTCCTCTAATTTGTTAGCCCTGAGAAAGTTATCGATCCCGGGAGTTCACATTTGACTAATTAGCTACTAGTCAGATATGTGTACTAATTGATCATCAGGGGGTTAATGGTAAATAAGGATAAGATATTTTGAGTCGGGTTCACGGAGACATCCCACTCAGAATGGACAGTCTATGGAGGGTTAATCCGTATGTAGTGATTATATCAATGGACGCTTATTCACTCTATGGGTTGAGTATAAGTATACATCTATAATCGGTAGAGTTCAGTTTCGGGTTTATGGTGGCGTAATACCGGAATTAATAATTAATGTACTTATTCTGTTCAATGAATAATTAATTATTGGAGCTACTGGTTATAGGTCCATGGTCCCCGATGTGGCTTCTATAATTCGGAATGATATTCTTGTTATTTGGGCCTCAGTGATAATTAATTGGCTGGGCTAATTAATTGATATGCATGAATATTATTTAGTTGGGCTAAATAATATAATACACAGAAAATACATTTTCTGTGGGCCTGGTGGGCTTAGTGTGGCGCCAATATGTCTTGGATTTTCCAAGAAATTAGTTTTCTTGGATAATGACATATTGTGTAATTAGTTATTTATTTGTTAAATAATTAATTGGATAAATAAAAGAAAATAATTTATTTATTATTTATCTCTTAACTATAAGGATAATTATATTTTCTTATTATAAGATTATAATTATCTCTTATTTTTATTGGATAATAATAATTAGAATTATCTCTTTTATTTTGTTAAACCGATTGGGTATAGGTTTTCTCTCTTGGATTTTGCCTATAAAAAGAGAGTTCTCCCCGAGCCCTAGGGGAAGAGAAGGCCACGAAATTCATAGAGAAAAAAGGCTAAGGAGTTCGATCCTTAGCCCCACCCGGTTGGAGAAAAACTAAGGGTTTTTCTCGGTTACATATCAAGGAGGTTCCAATTCCAAGAATCGGTGTCCACCAACCACCGTTTGGAGAACACATTGGAAGATCAAGGCTTCTCATCCTAAGATTAAAGCTTTTCTTCCTACTGTTGGTAAGATAAACTTAACCCCCTTGTAGTAGTTTAAGTTCATTAATTATTTATTGTGATGTATAAGTCGTGATCCATCCGCTGCGCGTAGATCTAACTCGTTTAGATCTAAGATCCTACATCCTTCAAACTCTACTATACAATTAGCTACAAAAAGTTGTAAACCTCCGTTTTGAGTGAACTCTACTATAATTGTATACAAAAAGTTGTAAACCCCCGTTTTGAGTGAACTCTAATACAATAATATACAAAAAGTTGTAAACCACCGTTTTGAGTAAACTCTACTATACAATTATATACAAAAAGTTGTAAACCCTCGTTTTATTATACAAAAAGTTGTAAACACCCGTTTTGAGTAAACTACACTATACAATTATATACAAAAAGTTCTAAACCTCCGTTTTGAGTGAACTCTACTATCATTATATACAAAAACTTGTAGACCCCCGTTTTGTGTAAACTCTAATACAATAATATACAAAAAGTTATACACCCCCGTTTTGAGTAAACTCTACTATACAATTATATACAAAAAGTTGTAAACCTCGTTTCAAGTGAACTCTACTATAATTATATAAAAAATTGTTAACCCCCGTTTTGAGTAAACACTAATACAATAATATACAAAAAGTTGTAAACCCCTGTTTTGAGTAAACTCTACTATACAATTATATTCAAAAAGTTGTAAGCCCTCATTTTGAGGGAACACTACTATAATTATATACAAAAAGTTGTAATCCCCCATTTTGAGTTAACTCCGAAACAATAATATACAAAAAGTTCTAAAACCCCGTATTGAGTAAACTATACAATACAATTATTTCCAAAAAGTTTAAGCCCCCGTTTTGAGTAAACTCTACTATAATTATACATAAAACTTGTAAACCTCCGTTTTGAGTGAAATCTACTATAATTATATACTAAAAGTTGTTAACCCCCTTTATGAGTAAACTCTAATATTCAATTATATACAAAAAGTTGTAAACCCCCATTTTGAGTAAACTCTACTATACAAATATATACAAAAACTTGTAAACCCCCGTTTTGAGTAAACTCTACTATACAATTATATACAAAAAGTTGTAAACCCCCGTTTTGAATAAACTCTAATAAAATAATATACAAGAAGTTGTAAACCCCCGTTTTCAGTAAACTCTACTATACAATTAATTACAAAAAGTTGTAAACCCCCGTTTTGAGTAAACTCTACTATAATTATATACAAAAAGTTGTAAACCTCTCTTTTGAGTGAACTTTACTATAATTATATACAAAAAGTTGTAAACCACCCATTTGAGTAAACTCTAATATAATAATATACAAAAAGTTGTAAAACCCCATTTTGAGTAAACTCCATTATACAATTATTTACAAAAAGTTGTAAGCCCCCGTTTTGAGTGAACTCTACTATACAATTATATACAAAAAGTTGTATACCTCTGATTTCAGTGAACTCTACTATAATTATATACAAAAAGTTGTAAACCCCCATTTTGAGTAAACTCTCATACAATAATATACAAAAAGTTGTAAACCCCCGTTTTGAGTAAACTCTACTATACAATTATTTACAACTTTGTAATCCCCCGTTTTGAGTGACCTCTACTATACAATTATATACAAAAAGTTGTAAACCTCCGATTTATGTGAACTCAACTATAATTTTATACAAAAAGTTGTTAACCCCTATTTTGAGTAAACTCTGATACAATAACATACAAAAAGTTGTAAACCCCCGTTTTGAGTAAACTCTACTATATAATTATTTACAAAATGTTGTAAACCCCCGTTTTCAGTAAACTCTACACTACAATTACACACAAAAAGTTGTAAACCCCCGTTTTGAGTAAACTCTAATACAATAATATACAAAAAGTTGTAAACCCCCGTTTTGAGTAAACTTTACAATACAATTATTTACAAAAAGTTGTAAGCCCCGTTTTGAGTAAACTCCACTGTAATTATAACAAAAAGTTGTAAACCTACGTTTGGAGTGAAATCTACTATAATTATATACAAAAAGTTGTTAACCCCTGTTTTGAGTAAACTCTAATACAATAATATACAAAAAGTTGAAAACCCCCGTTCTGAGTAAACTCTACTATACAATTATATACAAAAAGTTGTAAACCCCCGTTTTGAGTAAACTCTACTATACAATTATATACAAAAAGTTGTAAACGCCCGTTTTGAGTAAACTCTACTATACAATTATATACAAAAAGTTGTAAACCCCCGTTTTGAGTAACTCTACTAAACAATTATATACAAAAAGTTGTAAACCCCCGTTTTGAGTAAACTCTACTATACAATTATATACAAAAAGTTGTATACCTCCGTTTTGAGTGAACTCTACTATAAATATATACAAAAAGTTGTAAACCCCCGTTTTGAGTGAACTCTAATACAATAATATACAAAAAGTTGTAAACCGCCGTTTTGAGTAAACTCTACTATACAATTATATACAAAAAGGGTAAAACCCCCGTTTTATTGTACAAAACGTTGTAAACGCCCGTTTTGAGTAAACTCTACTATACAATTATATACAAAAAGTTGTAAACCTCCGTTTTGAGTGAAATCTACTATAATTATATACAAAAAGTTGTTAACCCCCGTTTTGACTAAACTTGAATACAATAATATACAAAAAGTTGTAAACCCCCATTGAGTAAACTCTACTATACAATTATATACCAAAAGTGGTAAACCCCCTTTTTAGTAAACTCTACTATACAATTATATACAAAAAATTGTAAACCTCCGTTTTGAGGGAACACTACTATAATTATATACAAAAAGTTGTAAACCTCCGTTTTGAGTAAACTCTAATACAATAATATACAAAAAGTTGTAAACTCCTACTTTGAGTAAACGTTACTATACAATTATATACAAAAAGTTGTAAATCTCCGATTTGAGTGAATTCTACTATAATTATATACAAAAAGTTGTTAACCCCCGTTTTGAGTAAACTCTAATACAATAATATACAAAAAGTTGTAAACCCCCGTTCCCTCTGTTTTGATTGAACTCTGCTATAATTATATACAAAAAGTTGTTAACCCCCTTTTTGACTCAACTTTACTATTCAATTATATACAAAAAGTTGTAAACCTCTGTTTTGAGCGAACTCTACTATAATTATATACAAAAATTGTTAACCCCCGTTACTAAAATTATATATCAAAATTATATACAAAAAGCTGTTAACTCGTTTAGATCTAAGATCCTACATCCTTCAAACTCTACTATACAATTAGCTACAAAAAGTTGTAAACCTCCGTTTTGAGTGAACTCTACTATAATTATATACAAAAAGTTGTTAACCCCCGATTTGAGTAAACTCTAATACAATAATATACAAAAAGTTGTAAACCCCCGTTTAGAGAAAACTCTACTATACAATTTTTTACAACTTTGTAAGCCCCCGTTTTGAGTGAACTCTACTATACAATTATATACAAAAAGTTGTAAACCTTCGATTTCAGTGAACTCTACTATAATTTTATACAAAAATTGTTAACTCCCATTTTGAGTAAACTCTGATACATAATATACAAAAAAGTTGTAAACCCCTATTTTTAGTAACTCTACTGTACAATTATTTACAAAATGTTGTAACCCACGTTTTGAGTAAAATCTACATACAATTACACACAAAAAGTTGTAAACCCCCGTTTTGAGTAAACTCTAATAAAATAATATACAAAAAGTTGTAAACCCCCGTTTTGAGTAAACTCTACAATACAATTATTTACAAAAAGTTGTAATCCCCGTATTGAGTAAACTCCACTGTAATTATGACAAAAAGTTGTAAACCTACATTTGGAGTGAAATCTACTATAATTATATTCAAAAAGTTGTTAACCCCTGTTTTGAGTAAACTCTAATACAATAATATACAAAAAGTTGAAAACCCCCGTTTTGAGTAAACTCTACTATACAATTATATACAAAAAGTTGTAAACCCCCGTTTTGAGTAAACTCTACTATACAATTATATACAAAAAGTTGTAAACGCCCGTTTTGAGTAAACTCTACTATACAATTATATACAAAAAGTTGTAAACCCCCGTTTTGAGTA
The DNA here is from genome assembly GCA_024500145.1 of Gentiana dahurica var. dahurica. Lineage (NCBI taxonomy): Eukaryota > Viridiplantae > Streptophyta > Magnoliopsida > Gentianales > Gentianaceae > Gentiana > Gentiana dahurica. Next base: position 49,486,447 of record CM044897.1, read on the forward strand.
ACTCTACTAAACAATTATATACAAAAAGTTGTATACCTCCGTTTTTGAGTGAACTCTACTATAAATATATACAAAAAGTTGTAAACCCCCGTTTTGAGTGAACTCTAATACAATAATATACAAAAAGTTGTAAACCGCCGTTTTGAGTAAACTCTACTATACAATTATATACAAAAAGGGTAAAACCCCCGTTTTATTGTACAAAACGTTGTAAACGCCCGTTTTGAGTAAACTCTACTATACAATTATATACAAAAAGTTGTAAACCTCCGTTTTGAGTGAAATCTACTATAATTATATACAAAAAGTTGTTAACCCCCGTTTTGAGTAAACTTTAATACAATAATATACAAAAAGTTGTCAACCCCCGTTGAGTAAACTCTACTATACAATTATATACCAAAAGTTATAAACCCCTTTTTTAGTAAACTCTACTATACAATTATATACAAAAAATTGTAAACCCCCGTTTTGAGGGAACACTACTATAATTATATACAAAAAGTTGTAAACCTCCGTTTTGAGTAAACTCTAATACAATAATATACAAAAAGTTGTAAACTCCTATTTTGAGTAAACGTTACTATACAATTATATACAAAAAGTTGTAAATCTCCGATTTGAGTGAACTCTACTATAATTATATACAAAAAGTTGTTTACCCCTTTTTGAGTAAACTCTAATACAATAATATACAAAAAGTTGTAAACCCCCGTTCCCTCTGTTTTGATTGAACTCTACTATAATTACATACAAAAAGTTGTTAACCCCCTTTTTGACTCAACTTTACTATTCAATTATATACAAAAAGTTGTAAACCTCTGTTTTGAGCGAACTCTACTATAATTATATACAAAAATTGTTAACCCCCGTTACTAAAATTATATATCAAAATTATATACAAAAAGCTGTTAACTCGTTTAGATCTAAGATCCTACATCCTTCAAACTCTACTATACAATTAGCTACAAAAAGTTGTAAACCTCCGTTTTGAGTGAACTCTACTATAATTATATACAAAAAGTTGTTAACCCCCGATTTGAGTAAACTCTAATACAATAATATACAAAAAGTTGTAAACCCCCGTTTTGAGTAAACTCTACTATACAATTTTTTACAACTTTGTAAGCCCCCGTTTTGAGTGAACTCTACTATACAATTATATACAAAAAGTTGTAAACCTTCGATTTCAGTGAACTCTACTATAATTTTATACAAAAATTGTTAATCCGCATTTTGAGTAAACTCTGATACATAATATACAAAAAGTTGTAAACCCCTATTTTTTGTAACATTACTGTACAATTATTTACAAAATGTTGTAACCCACGTTTTGAGTAAAATCTACATACAATTACACACAAAAAGTTGTAAACCCCCGTTTTGAGTAAACTCTAATACAATAATATACAAAAAGTTGTAAACCCCCGTTTTGAGTAAACTCTACAATACAAATATTTACAAAAAGTTGTAAGCCCCGTTTTGAGTAAACTCCACTGTAATTATAACAAAAAGTTGTAAACCTACGTTTGGAGTGAAATCTACTATAATTATATACAAAAAGTTGTTAACCCCTGTTTTGAGTAAACTCTAATACAATAATATACAAAAAGTTGAAAACCCCCGTTCTGAGTAAACTCTACTATACAATTATATACAAAAAGTTGTAAACCCCTGTTTTGAGTAAACTCTACTATACAATTATATACAAAAAGTTGTAAACGCCCGTTTTGAGTAAACTCTACTATACAATTATATACAAAAAGTTGTAAACCCCCGTTTTGAGTAACTCTACTAAACAATTATATACAAAAAGTTGTAAACCCCCGTTTTGAGTAAACTTTACAATACAATTATATACAAAAAGTTGTATACCTCCGTTTTGAGTGAACTCTACTATAATTATATACAAAAAGTTGTAAACCCCCGTTTTCAGTGAACTCTAATACAATAATATACAAAAAGTTGTATACCGCCGTTTTGAGTAAACTCTACTATACAATTATATACAAAAAAGGGTAAAAACCCCCTTTTTATTGTACAAAACGTAGTAAACGCCCGTTTTGAGTAAACTCTACTATACAATTATATACCAAAAGTTGTAAACCTCCGTTTTGAGTGAAATCTACTATAATTATATACAAAAAGTTGTTAACCCCCGCTTTGAGTAAACTTTAATACAATAATATACAAAAAGTTGTAAACCCCCATTGAGTAAACTCTACTATACAATTATATACCAAAAGTTGTAAACCCCCTTTTTAGTAAACTCTACTATACAATTATATACAAAAAATTGTAAGCCCCCGTTTTGAGGGAACACTACTATAATTATATACAAAAAGTTGTAAACCTCCGTTTTGAGTAAACTCTAATACAATAATATACAAAAAGTTGTAAGCTCTTATTTTGAGTAAACGTTACTATACAATTATAAACAAAAAGTTTTAAATCTCCGATTTGAGTGAACTCTACTATAATTATATACAAAAAGTTGTTAACCCCCGTTTTGAGTAAACTCTAATACAATAATATACAAAAAGTTGTAAACCCCTGTTCCCTCTGTTTTGATTGAACTCTACTATAATTATATACAAAAAGTTGTTAACCCCCTTTTTGACTAAACTTTACTATTCAATTATATACAAAAAGTTGTAAACCTCTATTTTGAGCGAACTCTACTATAATTATATACAAAAATTGTTAACCCCTGTTACTAAAATTATATATCAAAATTATATACAAAAAGTTGTTAACACGTTTAGATTTAAGATCCTACATCCTTCAAACTCTACTATACAATTAGCTACAAAAAGTTGCAAACCTCCGTTTTGAGTGAACTCTACTATAATTATATACAAAAAGTTGTTAACCCCCGATTTGAGTAAACTCTAATACAAAAATATACAAAAAGTTGTAAACCCCCGATTTGAGTAAACTCTACTATACAATTTTTTACAACTTCGTAAGCCCCCGTTTTGAGTGAACTCTACTATACAATTATATACAAAAAGTTGTAAACCTTCGATTTGAGTGAACTCTACTATAATTTTATACAAAAAAGTTGTTAACCCCCATTTTGAGTAAACTCTGATACATAATATACAAAAAGATGTAAACCCCTATTTTTAGTAACTCTACTGTACAATTATTTACAAAATGTTGTAACCCACGTTTTGAGTAAAATCTACATACAATTACACACAAAAATTGTAAACCCCAATTTTAAGTAAACTCTAATACAATAATATACAAAAAGTTGTAAACCCCCGTTTTGAGTAAACTCTATTATACAATTATATACAAAAAGTTGTAAACCCCGGTTTTGAGTAACTCTACTATACAATTATATACAAAATGTTGTAAATCCCCATTTTGAGAAAACTATACAATTATATAGAAAAAGGTGTAAACCCCCGTTTTGGGTAAACTCTACTAAACAATTATATACAAAAAGTTGTAAACCTCCATTTTGAGTAAACTCTACTATACAATTATATACAAAAAGTTGTATACCTCTATTTTGAGTGAACTCTACTATAATTATGTACAAAAAGTTGTAAACCTCCGTTTTGAGTGAACTCTAACACAATAATATACAAAAAGTTGTAAATCGCCATTTTGAGTAAACTCTACTATACAATTATATACAAAAAATTGTAACCCCCGTTTTGAGGGAACACAACTATAATTATATACAAAAAGTTGTAAACCTACGTTTTGAGTAAAATCTAATACAATAATATACAAAAAGTTGTAAACTCCTATTTTGAGTAAACGTTACTATACAATTATATACAAAAAGTTGTAAACCTCCGATTTGAGTGAACTCTACTATAATTATATACAAAAAGTTGTTAACCCCCGTTTTGAGTAAACTCTAATACAATAATATACAAAAAGTTGTAAACCCCCGTCCATCTATTTTGAATGAACTCTACTATAATTATATACAAAAAGTTGTAAACCCCCGTTTTGAGTGAACTCTAATACAATAATATACAAAAAGTTGTAAACCGCTATTTTGAGTAAACTCTACTGTACAATTATATACAAAAAGTTGTAAACCCCCGTTTTATTGTACAAAAAGTTGTAAATGCCCGTTTTGAGTAAACTCTACTATACAATTATATCCAAAGAGTTGTAAACCTCCGCTTTGAGTGAACACAACTATAATTATATACAAAAATTGTTAACCCCCATTTTGAGTAAACCCTAATACAATAATATACAAAAAGTTGTAAACCCCATTTTGAGTAAACTCTACTATACAATTATATACAAAAAGTTGTAAAACCCCGTTTTAAGGGAACACTACTATAATTATATACAAAAATTTGTAAACCCCCGTTTTGAGTAAACTCTAATACAATAATATATAAAAAGTTGTAAACCCCTGTTTTGAGTAAACTCTACTATACAATTATATACAATAAGTTGTAAACCTCCGATTTGAGTGAACTCTACTATAATTATATACAAAAAGTTGTTAACCCCCGTTTTGAGTAAACTCTAAGACAATAATATACAAAAAGTTGTAAACCCCCGTTTTGTGTAAACTCTAAGACAATAATATACAAAAAGTTGTAAACCCCCGTTCCCTCGTTTTGAGTAAACTCTAATACAATAATATACAAAAAGTTGTAAACCCCCGTTTTGAGTAAACTCTACCATACAATTATTTACAAAAAGTTGTAAGCCCCGTTTTGAGTAAACTCCACTGTAATTACAACAAAAAGTTGTAAACCTACGTTTTGAGTGAAATCTACTATAATTATATATAAAAAGTTGTTAACCCCTGTTTTGAGTAAACTCTAATACAATAATATACAAAAAGTTGTAAACCCCCGTTTTGAGTAAACTCTACTGTACAATTATATACAAAAAGTTTTAAACCCCCGTTTTGAGTAAACTCTACTATACAATTATATAAAAAAATTTGTAAATCCCCGTTTTGAGTAAACTCTACTATACAATTATATACAAAAAGTTGTAAACGCCCGTTTTGAGTAAACTCTACTATACAATTATATACAAAAAGTTGTAAACCCCCGTTTTGAGTAGACTCTACTAAACAATTATATACAAAAAGTTGTAAACCCCTGTTTTGAGTAAACTCTACTATACAATTATATACAAAAAGTTGTATACCTCCGTTTTGAGTGAACTCTACTATAATTATATACAAAAAGTTGTAAACCCCTGTTTTGAGTAAACTCTAATACAATAATATACAAAAAGTTGTAAACCGCCGTTTTGAGTAAACTCTACTATACAATTATATACAAAAAGTTGTAAACCCCCGTTTTATTGTACAAAAAGTAGTAAACGCCTGTTTTGAGTAAACTCTACTATACAATTATATTCAAAAAGTTGTAAACCTCCGTTTTGAGGGAACTCTACTATAATTATATACAAAAATTGTTAACCCCTATTTTGAGTAAACCCTAATACAATAATATACAAAAAAAAGTTGTAAACCCCCTTTTTAGTAAACTCTACTATACAATTATATACAAAAAATTGTAAACCCCCGTTTTGAGGGAACACTACTATAATTATATACAAAAAGTTATAAACCTCCGTTTTGAGTAAACTGTAATACAATAATATACAAAAAGTTGTAAACCCCCATTTTGAGTAAACATTACTATACAATTATATACAAAAAGTTGTAAACCTCCGATTTGAGTAAACTCTACTGTACAATTATATACAAAAAGTTGTAAACCCCCATTTTGAGTAAACTCTATTATACAATTATATACAAAATTTTGTACATCCCCGTTTTGGGTAAACTCTACTATACAATTATATACAAAAAGTTGTAAACGCCCGTTTTGATTAAACTCTACTATACAATTATATACAAAAAGTTGTAAACCCCCGTTTTGAGCAAACTCTAATAAAATAATATACAAAAAGTTGTAAACCCCCATTTTTTGTAAACTCGACTATACAATTATATAGAAAAAGTTTTAAACCTCCGTTTTGAGTGAACTCTAATATAATTAATAACAAAAAGTTGTAAACCCCCCATTTTGAGTAAACTCTAATACAATAATATGCAACGTTTTGAGTAAACTCTACTATACAATTACATACAAAGAGTGGTAAACCCCCGTATTGAGTGAACTCTACTATACAATTTTTTACAAAAAGTTGTAAACCCCCGTTTTGAGTAAACTCTACTATACAATTATAAACAAAAAGTTGTAAACACCCATTTTGAGTGAACTCTACTATACATTTTTTTACAAAAAGTTGTCAACCTCCATTTTGAGTGAACTCTAATACAATAATATACAAAAGTTATAAACCCCCATTTTGAGTAAACTCTACTATACAATTATTTACAAAATATTGTAAACCCCCGTTTTGAGTAAACTCTACTAAAATTATATACAAAAAGTTGTAACCCTCCGTTTAGAGTGAACTATACTATAATTATATACAAAAAGTTGTAAACCCCCGTTTTGAGTAAACTCAAATACAGTAATATACAAAAAGTTGTAAACCCCCATTTTTTAGTAAACTCTATTATACAATTATTTACAAAAAGGTGTAAGCCCCGTTTTTAGTAAACTCATCTATTATATACAAAAAGTTGTAAACCTCCGTTTTGAGTGAACTCTACTATAATTATATACAAAAAGTTGTTAACCCCCATTTTGAGTAAACTCTAATACAATAATATACAAAAAGTTGTAAACCCCCGTTTTGAATAAATCTAATATACAATTATATACAAAAAGTTGTAAACCCCCTTTTTGAGTAAACTCTACTAAACAATTATATACAAAAAGTTGTAAACCCCCGTTTTGAGTAAACTCTACTATTCAATTATATTCAAAAAGTTGTATACCTCCGTTTTGAGTGAACTCAACTATAATTATATACAAAATGTTGCAAACCCTTGTTTTGAGTGAACTCTAATACAACAATATATAAAAAGTTGTAAATCGCCATTTTGAGTAAACTCTACTATACAATAATATACAAAAAGTTGTAAACACCTATTTTGAGTAAACTCTACTATACAATTATATACAAAAAGTTGTGAACCTCCGTTTTGAGTGAACTCTACTATAATTATATACAAATATTGTTAACCCCCATTTTGAGTAAACCCTAAGACAATAATATACGAAAAGTTGAAAACCACCGTTTTGAGTAAACTCTACTATACAATTATATACAAAAAGTTGGAAACCCCTTTTTTTTAGTAAACACTACTATACAATTATATACAAAAAGTTGTAAACTCCCATTTTGAGGGAACACTACTATAATTATTTACCAAAAGTTGTAAACCCCCGTTTTGAATATACTCTAATACAATAATATACAAAAAGTTGTAAACCCCCGTTTTGAGTAAACTCTACAATTTTATACAAAAAGTTGTAAACCTCCGATTTGAGTGAACTCAACTATAATTATATACAAAAAGTTGTTAACCCCTGTTTTGAGTAAACTCTAATACAATAATATACAAAAAGTTGTAAACCCCCGTTCTCTCATTTTGAGTAAACTCTAATACAATAATATACAAAAAGTTGTAAACCCCCGTTTTGAGTAAACTCTACTGTACAATTATATACAAAAAGTTTTAAACCCCCGTTTTGAGTAAACTCTACTATACAATTATATAAAAAAATTTGTAAATCCCCGTTTTGAGTAAACTCTACTATACAATTATATTCAAAAAGTTGTAAACGCCCGTTTTGAGTAAACTCTACTATACAATTATATACAAAAAGTTGTAAACCCCCGTTCCGAGTAAACTCTACTAAACAATTATATACAAAAAGTTGTAAACCCCTGTTTTGAGTAAACTCTACTATACAATTATATACAAAAAGTTGTATACCTCCGTTTTGAATGAACTCTACTATAATTATATACAAAAAGTTATAAACCCCTGTTTTGAGAAAACTCTAATACAATAATATACAAAAAGTTGTAAACCGCCGTTTTGAGTAAACTCTACTATACAATTATATACAAAAAGTTGTAAACCCCCGTTTTATTGTACAAAAAGTAGTAAACGCCTGTTTTGAGTAAACTCTACTATACAATTATATTCAAAAAGTTGTAAACCTCCGTTTTCAGGGAACTATACTATAATTATATACAAAAATTGTTAACCCCTATTTTGAGTAAACCCTAATACAATAATATACAAAAAAAGTTGTAAACCCCCTTTTTAGTAAACTCTACTATACAGTTATATACAAAAAATTGTAAACCCCCGTTTTGAGGGAACACTACTATAATTATATACAAAAAGTTGTAAACCTCCGTTTTGAGTAAACTGTAATACAATAATATACAAAAAGTTGTAAACCCCCATTTTGAGTAAACATTACTATACAATTATATACAAAAAGTTGTAAACCTCCGATTTGAGTAAACTCTACTGTACAATTATATACAAAAAGTTGTAAACCCCCATTTTGAGTAAACTTTATTATAGAATTATATACAAAATTTTGTACATCCCCGTTTTGGGTAAACTCTACTATACAATTATATACAAAAAGTTGTAAACGCCCGTTTTGAGTAAACTCTACTATACAATTATATACAAAAAGTTGTAAACCCCCGTTTTGAGCAAACTCTAATAAAATAATATACAAAAAGTTGTAAACCCCCATTTTTTGTAAACTCTACTATACAATTATATAGAAAAAGTTTTAAACCTCCGTTTTGAGTGAACTCTAATATAATTAATAACAAAAAGTTGTAAACCCCCCATTTTGAGTAAACTCTAATACAATAATATGCAACGTTTTGAGTAAACTCTTCTATACAATTACATACAAAGAGTGGTAAACCCCCGTATTGAGTGAACTCTACTATACAATTTTATACAAAAAGTTGTAAACCCCCGTTTTGAGTAAACTCTACTATACAATTATAAACAAAAAGTTGTAAACACCCTTTTTGAGTGAACTCTACTATACATTTTTTTACAAAAAGTTGTCAACCTCCATTTTGAGTGAACTCTAATACAATAATATACAAAAAGTTATAAACCCCCATTTTGAGTAAACTCTACTATACAATTATTTACAAAATATTGTAAACCCCCGTTTTGAGTAAACTCTACAAAAATTATATAAAAAAAGTTGTAACCCTCCGTTTAGAGTGAACTATACTATAATTATATACAAAAAGTTGTAAACCCCCGTTTTGAGTAAACTCAAATACAATAATATACAAAAAGTTGTAAACCCCCATTTTTTAGTAAACTCTATTATACAATTATTTACAAAAAGTTGTAAGCCCCGTTTTTAGTAAACTCATCTATTATATACAAAAAGTTGTAAACCTCCGTTTTGAGTGAACTCTACTATAATTATATACAAAAAGTTGTTAACCCCCGTTTTGAGTAAACTCTAATACAATAATATACAAAAAGTTGTAAACCCCCGTTTTGAATAAATCTAATATACAATTATATACAAAAAGTTGTAAACCCCCTTTTTGAGTAAACTCTACTAAACAATTATATACAAAAAGTTGTAAACCCCCGTTTTGAGTAAACTCTACTATTCAATTATATTCAAAAAGTTGTATACCTCCGTTTTGAGTGAACTCTACTATAATTATATACAAAATGTTGCAAACCCTTGTTTTGAGTGAACTCTAATACAACAATATATAAAAAGTTGTAAACCGCCATTTTGAGTAAACTCTACTATACAATTATATACAAAAAGTTGTAAACACCTATTTTGAGTAAACTCTACTATACAATTATATAAAAAAAGTTATGAAACTCCGTTTTGAGTGAACTCTACTATAATTATATACAAATATTGTTAACCCCCATTTTGAGTAAACCCTAATACAATAATATACGAAAAGTTGAAAACCACCGTTTTGAGTAAACTCTACTATACAATTATATACAAAAAGTTGGAAACCCCTTTTTTTTAGTAAACACTACTATACAATTATATACAAAAAGTTGTAAACTCCCATTTTGAGGGAACACTACTATAATTATTTACCAAAAGTTGTAAACCCCCGTTTTGAATATACTCTAATACAATAATATACAAAAAGTTGTAAACCCCCGTTTTGAGTAAACTCTACAATTTTATACAAAAAGTTGTAAACCTCCGATTTGAGTGAACTCAACTATAATTGTATACAAAAAGTTGTTAACCCCTGTTTTGAGTAAACTCTAATACAATAATATACAAAAAGTTGTAAACCCCCGTTCTCTCATTTTGAGTAAACTCTACTATACAATTATTTACCAAAAGTTTCAAACCCCCGTTTTGAGTAAACTCTAATACAATAATATACAAAAAGTTGTAAACCCCCGTTTTGAGTAAACTCTACTATACAATTATTTACAAAAAGTTGTAAGCCCCCGTTTTGAGTAACTCTACTATAATTATAACAAAATGTTGTAAACCTACGTTTTGAGTGAAATCTACTATAATTATATACAAAAAGTTGTTCACCCCCGTTTTGAGTAAACTTTAATACAATAATATACAAAAAGTTGTAAACCACCGTTTTGAGTAAACACTCCTATACAATTATATACAAAAAGTTGTAAACCCCCTTTTGAGTAAACAATACTGTACAATTATATACAAAATTTTGTAAATCCCGTTTTGAGTAAACTCTACTAAACAATTATATACAAAAAGTTGTAAACGCCCGTTTTGAGTAACTCTACTATACAATTATATACAAAAAGTTGTAAACCCCGGTTTTATGCAACTCTACTATAATTATATACAAAAAGTTTTTAACCCATATTTTGAGTAAACTCTACTATACAATTATATACAAAAAGTTGTAAACCCCCGTTTTGAGTAACTCTACTATACAATAATATAAAAAAAGTTGAAAACCACCGTTTTGAGTAACTCTACTATACAATTATATACAAAAAGTTGAAAACCCCCTTTTTTAGTTAACTCTACTATACAATTATATACAAAAAGTTGAAAACCCCCGTTTTGAGGGAACAGTACTACAATTATATACAAAAAGTTGTAAACCCCCGTTTTGAATAAACTCTAATACATTAATATACAAAAAGTTTTAAACCCCCGTTTTGAGTAAACTCTACAATACAATTTTATACAAAAAGTTGCAAACCTCCGATTTTAGTGAACTCTGCTATAATTATATACAAAAAGTTGTTAACCCCCGTTTTGAGTAAACTCTAATACAATAATATTCAAAAAGTTGTAAACGCCCGTTCTCTCGTTTTGAGTAAACTCTACTATACAATTATTTACAAAAAGTTGTAAACCCCCGTTTTGAGTAAATACTAATACAATAATATAAAAAAAGTTGTAAACCCCGGTTTTGAGCAAACTCTACTATACAATTATTAACAAAAAGTTGTAAGCCCCCCGTTTTGTGTAAACTATGCCATAATTATAACAAAAAGTTGTAAACCTACGTTTTGAGTGAAATCAACTATAATTATATACAAAAAGTTGTTAACCCCGTTTTGAGTACACTTTAATACAATAATATACAAAAAGTTTTAAACCCGCGTTTTGAGTAAACACAACTATACAATTATATACAAAAAGTTGTAAACCCTCGTTTTGAGTAAACTCTACTATACAATTATATACAAAATTTTGTAAATCCCGTTTTGAGTAAACTCTACTATACAATTATATACAAAAAGTTGTAAATGCCCGTTTAGAGTAAACTCTACTATACAATTATATACAAAAAGTTGTAAACCCCCGTTTTGAGTAAACTCTAATAAAATAATATACAAAAAGTTGTATACCCCCGTTTTTAGTAATCCCTACTATACAATTATATACAAAAAGTTGTAAACCTCCGTTTTGAGTGAACTCTAATATAATTAATAACAAAAAGTTGTAAACCCCCATTTTGAGTAAACTCTAATACAATAATGTACAATGTTTTGAGTAAACTCTACTATACAATTATATACAGAGTTGTAAATCCCTGTATTGAGTGAACTCTACTATACAATTGTGTACAAAAACTTGTAAACCCACGTTTTGAATAAACTCTACTATACAATTATTTCCAAAAAGTTGTAAACCCCCATTTTGAGTAAACTCTACTATAGAATTATAAACAAAAAGTTGTAAACCCCCGTTTTGAGTGAACTCTACTATACAATATTTTACAAAAAGCAAACAACGTCCGTTTTGAGTAAACTCGACTATACAATTATATATACAAAAAGGTATAAACCCCCGTTTTGAGTGAACTCTAATACAATAATATACAAAAAGTTGTAAACCGCCGTTTTGTGTAAACTCTACTATACAATTATATAGAAAAGTTTTTAACCCCCGTTTTACTGTACAAAAAGTTGTAAACACCCATTTTGAGTTAACTGCACTATATAATTATATACAAAAAGTTGTAAACCTCCATTTTGAGTGAACTCTACTATCATTATATACAAAAAGTTGTAAACCCCCATTTTGTGTAAACTCTAATACAATAATATACAAAAAGTTGTACACCCCCGTTTTGAGTAAACTCTACTATACAATTATATACAAAAAGTTGTAAACCTCCGTTTCGAGTGAACTCTACTATAATTATATACAAAAATTGTTAACCCCCGTTTTGAGTAAACTTTAATACAATCATATACAAAAAGTTGTAAACCCCCGTTTTGAGTAAACTCTACTATACAATTATATACAAAAAGTTGTAAACCCCTATTTTTAGGGACCACTACTATAATTATATACAAAAAGTTGTAAACCCCCATTTTGAGTAAACTCTAATACAATAATATACAAAAAGTTGTAAACCCCCATTTTGAGTAAACTCTACTATACAATTATACACAAAAACTGATTTGAGTGAACTCTACTATAATTATATGGAAAAAGTTGTTAACCCTCGTTTTGAGTAAACTCAAATACAATAAAATACAAATAGTTGTAAACCCCCATTTTGAGTAAACTCTACTATAAAATTAGATACAAAAAGTTGTATACCTCCATTTTGAGTGACCTATACTATAATTATATACAAAAAGTTGTAAACCCCTATTTTGAGTGAACTCTAATACAATAATATACAAAAAGTTGTAAACTACCGTTTTGAGTAAACTCTACTATATAATTATATACAAAAAGTTGTAAAACCCCGTTTTATTGTACAAAAAGTTGTAAACACCCGTTTTGAGTAAACTCTAGTATACAATTATATACAAAATGTTATAAATCCCTGTTTCGAGTAAACTTTCCTATACAACTATATACAAAAAGTTGTAAACCCCCATTTTGAGTAACTCTACTATACAATTATATACAAAAAGTTGAAAACCTCCATTTTGAGTGAACTATACTATAATAATATACAAAAATTGTTAACCCCTGTTTTAAGTAAACTCTAATACAATAATATACAAAATGTTGTAAACCCCCATTTTGAGGAAAATCTACTATACCATTATATACAAAAAGTTGTAAACCCCTTTTTTGGGTAAACTCTACTATACAATTATATACAAAAAGTTGTAAACCCCCGTTTTGAAGGAACACTACTATAATTATATACAGAAAGTTGTAAACCCCTATTTTGAGTGAACTCTAATACAATAGTATACAAAAGGTTGTAAACCTACGTTTTGAGTGAAATCTACTATAATTATATACAAAAAGTTGTTAACCCCCGTTTTGAGTAAACTTTAATACAATAATATACAAAAATTTGTAAACCCCCGTTTTGAGTAAACTCTACTATACAATTATGTACAAAAAATTATAAACCCCCATTTTGAGTAAAATCTACTATACAATTATATACAAAATTTTGTAAATCCTGTTTTGAGTAAACTCTGATATACAATTACATACAAAAAGTTGTAAACGCCCGTTTTGAGTAAACTCTACTATCCAATTATATACAAAAAGTTGTAAACCCCTATTTTGAGCCAACTCTACTATAATTATATACAAAAAGTTGTTAACCCCCGTTTTGCGTAGACTCTACTATACAATTATAAACATAAAGATGTAAACCCCCGTTTGAGTAAACTCTAATAAAATAATATACAAAAAGTTGTAAACCCCCATTTTTAGTACACTCTACTATACAATTA
>CM044897.1:49504930-49671006 GCA_024500145.1 Gentiana dahurica var. dahurica
TATTAGAGTTTACTCAAAATAGGGGTTTACAACTTTCTGTATATAATTATAGTAGTGTTCCTTCAAAACGGGGGTTTACAACTTTTTGTATATAATTGTATAGTAGAGTTTACCCAAAAAAGGGGTTTACAACTTTTTGTATATAATTGTATAGTAGATTTTCCTCAAAATGGGGGTTTACAACATTTTGTATATTATTGTATTAGAGTTTACTTAAAACAGGGGTTAACAATTTTTGTATATAATTATAGTAGAGTTCACTCAAAACGGAGGTTTACAACTTTTTGTATATAATTGTATAGTAGAGTTACTCAAAATGGGGGTTTACAACTTTTTGTATATAGTTGTATAGGAAAGTTTACTCAAAACAGGGATTTATAACATTTTGTATATAATTGTATACTAGAGTTTACTCAAAACGGGTGTTTACAACTTTTTGTACAATAAAACGGGGTTTTACAACTTTTTGTATATAATTGTATAGTAGAGTTTACTCAAAACGGTAGTTTACAACTTTTTGTATATTATTGTATTAGAGTTCACTCAAAATAGGGGTTTACAACTTTTTGTATATAATTATAGTATAGGTCACTCAAAATGGAGGTATACAACTTTTTGTATCTAATTTTATAGTAGAGTTTACTCAAAATGGGGGTTTACAACTATTTGTATTTTATTGTATTTGAGTTTACTCAAAACGAGGGTTAACAACTTTTTCCATATAATTATAGTAGAGTTCACTCAAATCAGTTTTTGTGTATAATTGTATAGTAGAGTTTACTCAAAATGGGGGTTTACAACTTTTTGTATATTATTGTATTAGAGTTTACTCAAAATGGGGGTTTACAACTTTTTGTATATAATTATAGTAGTGGTCCCTAAAAATAGGGGTTTACAACTTTTTGTATATAATTGTATAGTAGAGTTTACTCAAAACGGGGGTTTACAACTTTTTGTATATGATTGTATTAAAGTTTACTCAAAACGGGGGTTAACAATTTTTGTATATAATTATAGTAGAGTTCACTCGAAACGGAGGTTTACAACTTTTTGTATATAATTGTATAGTAGAGTTTACTCAAAACGGGGGTGTACAACTTTTTGTATATTATTGTATTAGAGTTTACACAAAATGGGGGTTTACAACTTTTTGTATATAATGATAGTAGAGTTCACTCAAAATGGAGGTTTACAACTTTTTGTATATAATTATATAGTGCAGTTAACTCAAAATGGGTGTTTACAACTTTTTGTACAGTAAAACGGGGGTTAAAAACTTTTCTATATAATTGTATAGTAGAGTTTACACAAAACGGCGGTTTACAACTTTTTGTATATTATTGTATTAGAGTTCACTCAAAACGGGGGTTTATACCTTTTTGTATATATAATTGTATAGTCGAGTTTACTCAAAACGGACGTTGTTTGCTTTTTGTAAAATATTGTATAGTAGAGTTCACTCAAAACGGGGGTTTACAACTTTTTGTTTATAATTCTATAGTAGAGTTTACTCAAAATGGGGGTTTACAACTTTTTGGAAATAATTGTATAGTAGAGTTTATTCAAAACGTGGGTTTACAAGTTTTTGTACACAATTGTATAGTAGAGTTCACTCAATACAGGGATTTACAACTCTGTATATAATTGTATAGTAGAGTTTACTCAAAACATTGTACATTATTGTATTAGAGTTTACTCAAAATGGGGGTTTACAACTTTTTGTTATTAATTATATTAGAGTTCACTCAAAACGGAGGTTTACAACTTTTTGTATATAATTGTATAGTAGGGATTACTAAAAACGGGGGTATACAACTTTTTGTATATTATTTTATTAGAGTTTACTCAAAACGGGGGTTTACAACTTTTTGTATATAATTGTATAGTAGAGTTTACTCTAAACGGGCATTTACAACTTTTTGTATATAATTGTATAGTAGAGTTTACTCAAAACGGGATTTACAAAATTTTGTATATAATTGTATAGTAGAGTTTACTCAAAACGAGGGTTTACAACTTTTTGTATATAATTGTATAGTTGTGTTTACTCAAAACGCGGGTTTAAAACTTTTTGTATATTATTGTATTAAAGTGTACTCAAAACGGGGTTAACAACTTTTTGTATATAATTATAGTTGATTTCACTCAAAACGTAGGTTTACAACTTTTTGTTATAATTATGGCATAGTTTACTCAAAACGGGGGGTTTACAACTTTTTGTATATAATTGTATAGTAGAGTTTACTCAAAACCGGGGTTTACAACTTTTTGTATATTATTGTATTAGTATTTACTCAAAACGGGGGTTTACAACTTTTTGTATATAATTGTATAGTAGAGTTTACTCAAAACGAGAGAACGGGCGTTTACAACTTTTTGTATATTATTGTATTAGAGTTTACTCAAAACGGGGGTTAACAACTTTTTGTATATAATTATAGCAGAGTTCACTAAAATCGGAGGTTTGCAACTTTTTGTATATAATTGTATAGTAGAGTTTACTCAAAACGGGGGTTTAAAACTTTTTGTATATTAATGTATTAGAGTTTACTCAAAACGGGGGTTTACAACTTTTTGTATATAATTGTAGTAGTGTTCCCTCAAAACGGGGGTTTACAACTTTTTGTATATAATTGTATAGTAGAGTTAACTAAAAAAGGGGGTTTACAACTTTTTGTATATAATTGTATAGTAGAGTTACTCAAAACGGTGGTTTACAACTTTTTGTATATTATTGTATAGTAGAGTTACTCAAAACGGGGGTTTACAACTTTTTGTATATAATTGTATAGTAGAGTTTACTCAAAATAGGGGTTTACAACTTTTTGTATATAATTATAGTAGAGTTGCATAAAACCGGGGTTTACAACTTTTTGTATATAATTGTATAGTAGAGTTACTCAAAACGGGCGTTTACAACTTTTTGTATATAATTGTATAGTAGAGTTTACTCAAAACGGGATTTACAAAATTTTGTATATAATTGTACAGTATTGTTTACTCAAAAGGGGGTTTACAACTTTTTGTATATAATTGTATAGTAGAGTTTACTCAAAACGGTGGTTTACAACTTTTTGTATATTATTGTATTAGAGTTTACTCAAAACGGGGGTTAACAACTTTTTGTATATAATTATAGTAGATTTCACTCAAAACGTAGGTTTACAACTTTTTGTTATAATTATAGTAGAGTTACTCAAAACGGGGGCTTACAACTTTTTGTAAATAATTGTATAGTAGAGTTTACTCAAAACGGGGGTTTACAACTTTTTGTATATTATTGTATTAGAGTTTACTCAAAACGGGGGTTTAAAACTTTTGGTAAATAATTGTATAGTAGAGTTTACTCAAAATGAGAGAACGGGGGTTTACAACTTTTTGTATATTATTGTATTAGAGTTTACTCAAAACAGGGGTTAACAACTTTTTGTATACAATTATAGTAGAGTTCACTCAAATCGGAGGTTTACAACTTTTTGTATAAAATTGTAGAGTTTACTCAAAACGGGGGTTTACAACTTTTTGTATATTATTGTATTAGAGTTTACTCAAAACGGGGGTTTACAACTTTTGGTAAATAATTATAGTAGTGTTCCCTCAAAATGGGAGTTTACAACTTTTTGTATATAATTGTATAGTAGAGTTTACTAAAAAAAAGGGGTTTACAACTTTTTGTATATAATTGTATAGTAGAGTTTACTCAAAACGGTGGTTTACAACTTTTTGTATATTATTGTATTAGGGTTTACTCAAAATGGGGGTTAACAATATTTGTATATAATTATAGTAGAGTTCACTCAAAACGGAGTTTCACAACTTTTTGTATATAATTGTATAGTAGAGTTTACTCAAAATAGGTGTTTACAACTTTTTGTATATAATTGTATAGTAGAGTTTACTCAAAATGGCGGTTTACAACTTTTTATATATTGTTGTATTAGAGTTCACTCAAAACAAGGGTTTACAACATTTTGTATATAATTATAGTAGAGTTCACTCAAAACGGAGGTATACAACTTTTTGTATATAATTGAATAGTAGAGTTTACTCAAAACGGGGGTTTACAACTTTTTGTATATAATTGTTTAGTAGAGTTTACTCAAAAAGGGGGTTTACAACTTTTTGTATATAATTGTATATTAGATTTATTCAAAACGGGGGTTTACAACTTTTTGTATATTATTGTATTAGAGTTTTCTCAAAACGGGGGTTTACAACTTTTTGTATATAATTATAGTAGAGTTCACTCAAAACGGAGGTTTACAACTTTTTGTATATAATAGATGAGTTTACTAAAAACGGGGTTTACAACTTTTTGTAAATAATTGTATAATAGAGTTTACTAAAAAATGGGGGTTTACAACTTTTTGTATATTATTGTATTAGAGTTTACTCAAAACGGGGGTTTACAACTTTTTGTATATAATTATAGTATAGTTCACTCAAAACGGAGGGTTACAACTTTTTGTATATAATTTTAGTAGAGTTTACTCAAAACGGGGGTTTACAACATTTTGTATATAATTGTATAGTAGAGTTTACTCAAAATGGGGGTTTACAACTTTTTGTATATTATTGTATTAGAGTTCACTCAAAATGGAGGTTGACAACTTTTTGTAAAAAAATGTATAGTAGAGTTCACTCAAAAAGGGTGTTTACAACTTTTTGTATATAATTGTATAGTAGAGTTTACTCAAAACGGGGGTTTACAACTTTTTGTATATAATTGTATAGTAGAGTTCACTCAAAACGGGGGTTTACAACTCTTTGTATATAATTGTATAGTAGAGTTTACTCAAAACGTTGCATATTATTGTATTAGAGTTTACTCAAAATGGGGGGTTTACAACTTTTTGTTATTAATTATAGTAGAGTTCACTCAAAACGGAGGTTTACAACTTTTTGTATATAATTGTATAGTAGAGTTTACTAAAAATGGGGGTTTACAACTTTTTGTATATTATTTTATTAGAGTTTGCTCAAAACGGGGGTTTACAACTTTTTGTATATAATTGTATAGTAGAGTTTACTCAAAACGGGCGTTTACAACTTTTTGTATATAATTGTATAGTAGAGTTTACTCAAAACGGGGATGTACAAAATTTTGTATATAATTCTATAGTAGAGTTTACTCAAAATGGGGGTTTACAACTTTTTGTATATAATTGTATAGTAGAGTTTACTCAAATCGGAGGTTTACAACTTTTTGTATATAATTGTATAGTAAAGTTTACTCAAAATGGGGGTTTACAACTTTTTGTATATTATTGTATTACAGTTTACTCAAAACGGAGGTTTACAACTTTTTGTATATAATTATAGTAGTGTTCCCTCAAAACGGGGGTTTACAATTTTTTGTATATAACTGTATAGTAGAGTTTACTAAAAAGGGGGTTTACAACTTTTTTTGTATATTATTGTATTAGGGTTTACTCAAAATAAGGGTTAACAATTTTTGTATATAATTATAGTATAGTTCCCTGAAAACGGAGGTTTACAACTTTTTGAATATAATTGTATAGTAGAGTTTACTCAAAACGGGGTTTACAACTTTTTGTATATAATTGTATAGTAGAGTTTACTCAAAACGGCGGTTTACAACTTTTTGTATATTATTGTATTAGAGTTTACTCAAAACAGGGGTTTATAACTTTTTGTATATAATTATAGTAGAGTTCACTCAAAACGGAGGTATACAACTTTTTGTATATAATTGTATAGTAGAGTTTACTCAAAACAGGGGTTTACAACTTTTTGTATATAATTGTTTAGTAGAGTTTACTCAAAACGGGGGTTTACAACTTTTTGTATATAATTGTATAGTAGAGTTTACTCAAAACGGGCGTTTACAACTTTTTGAATATAATTGTATAGTAGAGTTTACTCAAAACGGGGATTTACAAATTTTTTTATATAATTGTATAGTAGAGTTTACTCAAAACGGGGGTTTACAACTTTTTGTATATAATTGTACAGTAGAGTTTACTCAAAACGGGGGTTTACAACTTTTTGTATATAATTGTATTAGAGTTTACTCAAAATGAGAGAACGGGGGTTTACAACTTTTTGTATATTATTGTATTAGAGTTTACTCAAAACAGGGGTTTACAACTTTTTGTATATAATTATAGTAGAGTTCACTCAAATCGGAGGTTTACAACTTTTTGTATAAAATTGTAGAGTTTACTCAAAACGGGGGTTTACAACTTTTTGTATATTATTGTATTAGAGTTTATTCAAAACGGGGGTTTACAACTTTTTGTATATAATTATAGTAGTGTTCACTCAAAACGGGAGTTTACAACTTTTTGTATATAATTGTATAGTAGAGTTTACTAAAAAAAAGGGGTTTACAACTTTTTGTATATAATTGTATAGTAGAGTTTACTCAAAACGGTGGTTTACAACTTTTCGTATATTATTGTATTAGAGTTTACTCAAAATGGGGGTTTACAATTTTTGTATATAATTATAGTAGAGTTTACTCAAAACGGAGGTTTACAACTTTTTGTATATAATTGTATAGTAGAGTTTACTCAAAATAGGGGTTTACAACTTTTTGTATATAATTGTATAGTAGAGTTTACTCAAAATGGCGGTTTACAACTTTTTGTATATTATTGTATTAGAGTTCACTCAAAACAAGGGTTTACAACATTTTGTATATAATTATAGTAGAGTTCACTCAAAACGGAGGTATACAACTTTTTGTATATAATTGTATAGTAGAGTTTACTCAAAACGGGGGTTTACAACTTTTTGTATATAATTGTTTAGTAGAGTTTACTCAAAAAGGGGGTTTACAACTTTTTGTATATAATTGTATATTAGATTTACTCAAAACGGGGGTTTACAACTTTTTGTATATAATTGTATTAGAGTTTACTCAAAACGGGGGTTAACAACTTTTTGTATATAATTATAGTAGAGTTTACTCAAAACGGAGGTTTACAACTTTTTGTATATAATTGATGAGTTTACTCAAAACGGGGTTTACAACTTTTTGTAAATAATTGTATAGTAGAGTTTACTAAAAAATGGGGGTTTACAACTTTTTGTATATTACTGTATTTGAGTTTACTCAAAACGGGGGTTTACAACTTTTTGTATATAATTATAGTAGAGTTCACTCAAAACGGAGGTTTACAACTTTTTGTATATAATTTTAGTAGAGTTTACTCAAAACGGGGGTTTACAATATTTTGTATATAATTGTATAGTAGAGTTTACTCAAAATGGGGGTTTACAACTTTTGTATATTATTGTATTAGAGTTTACTCAAAATGGAGGTTGACAACTTTTTGTAAAAAAATGTATAGTAGAGTTCACTCAAAATGGGGGTTTACAACTTTTTGTATATAATTGTATAGTAGAGTTTACTCAAAACGGGGGTTTACAACTTTTTGTAAATAATTGTATAGTAGAGTTCACTCAAAACGGGGGTTTACAACTTTTTGTATATAATTGTATAGTAGAGTTTACTCAAAACGTTGTATATTATTGTATTAGAGTTTACTCAAAATGGGGGGTTTACAACTTTTTGTTATTAATTATATTAGAGTTCACTCAAAACGGAGGTTTAAAACTTTTTGTATATAATTGTATAGTAGAGTTTACTAAAAATGGGGGTTTACAACTTTTTGTATATTATTGTATTAGAGTTTACTCAAAACGGGGGTTTACAACTTTTTGTATATAATTGTATAGTAGAGTTTACTCAAAACGGGGGTTTACAACTTTTTGTATATAATTGTATAGTAGAGTTTACCCAAAACGGGGATTTACAACATTTTGTATATAATTGTATAATAGAGTTTACTCAAAATGGGGGTTTACAACTTTTTGTATATAATTGTATAGTAGAGTTTACTCAAATCGGAGGTTTACAACTTTTTGTATATAATTGTATAGTAGAGTTTACTCAAAATGGGGGTTTACAACTTTTTGTATATTATTGTATTAGAGTTTACTCAAAACGGAGGTTTACAACTTTTTGTATATAATTATAGTAGTGTTCCCTCAAAACGGGGGTTTACAATTTTTTGTATATAATTGTATAGTAGAGTTTACTAAAAAGGGGGTTTACAACTTTTTTTTGTATATTATTGTATTAGAGTTTACTCAAAATAGGGGTTAACAATTTTTGTATATAATTATAGTAGAGTTCACTCAAAACGGAGGTTTACAACTTTTTGTATATAATTGTATAGTAGAGTTTACTCAAAACAGGCGTTTACAACTTTTTGTACAATAAAACGGGGGTTTACAACTTTTTGTATATAATTGTATAGTAGAGTTTACTCAAAACGGCGGTTTACAACTTTTTGTATATTATTGTATTAGAGTTTACTCAAAACAGGGGTTTACAACTTTTTGTATATAATTATAGTAGAGTTCACTCAAAACGGAGGTTTACAACTTTTTGTATATAATTGTATAGTAGAGTTTACTCAAAACAGGGGTTTACAACTTTTTGTATATAATTGTTTAGTAGAGTTTACTCGGAACGGGGGTTTACAACTTTTTGTATATAATTGTATAGTAGAGTTTACTCAAAACGGGCGTTTACAACTTTTTGTATATAATTGTATAGTAGAGTTTACTCAAAACGGGGATTTACAAATTTTTGTATATAATTGTATAGTAGAGTTTACTCAAAACGGGGGTTTACAACTTTTTGTATATAATTGTATAGTAGAGTTTACTCAAAACGGGGGTTTACAACTTTTTGTATATTATTGTATTAGAGTTTACTCAAAACAGGGGTTAACAACTTTTTGTATATAATTATAGTAGATTTCACTCCAAACGTAGGTTTACAACTTTTTGTTGTAATTATAGTAGAGTTTACTCAAAACGGGGCTTACAACTTTTTGTAAATAATTGTATAGTAGAGTTTACTCAAAACGGGGGTTTACAACTTTTTGTATATTATTGTATTAGAGTTTACTCAAAACTAGGGAACGGGGGTTTACAACTTTTTGTATATAATTGTATTAGAGTTTACTCAAAACGGGGGTTTACAACTTTTTGTATATTATTGTATTAGAGTTTACTCAAAACGGGGGTTAACAACTTTTTGTATATAATTATAGTAGAGTTCACTCAAAACGGAGGTTTACAACTTTTTGTATATAATTGTATAGTAGAGTTTACTCAAAACAGGGGTTTACAACTTTTTATATATTATTGTATTAGAGTTTACTCAAAACGGGGGTTTACAAATTTTTGTATATAATTATAGTAGTGTTCACTTAAAACGGGGGTTTACAACTTTTTGTATATAATTGTATAGTAGAGTTTACTCAAAATGGGGTTTACAACTTTTTGTATATTATTGTATTAGGGTTTACTCAAAATGGGGGTTAACAATTTTTGTATATAATTATAGTAGAGTTCACTCAAAGCGGAGGTTTACAACTTTTTGTATATAATTGTATAGTAGAGTTTACTCAAAACGGGCATTTACAACTTTTTGTACAATAAAACGGGGGTTTACAACTTTTTGTATATAATTGTATAGTAGAGTTTACTCAAAACAGCGGTTTACAACTTTTTGTATATTATTGTATTAGAGTTCACTCAAAACGGGGGTTTACAACTTTTTGTATATAATTATAGTAGAGTTCACTCAAAATAGAGGTTTACAACTTTTTGTATATTATTGTATTAGAGTTTACTCAAAACGGGGGTTAACAACTTTTTGTATATAATTATAGTAGAGTTCACTCCAAACGGAGGTTTACAACTTTTTGTATATAATTGTATAGTAGAGTTTACTCAAAATAGGAGTTTACAACTTTTTGTATATAATTGTATTAGAGTTTACTCAAAACGTAGGTTTACAACTTTTTGTATATAATTATAGTAGAGTTCACTCAAAACGGGGGTTACAACTTTTTGTATATAATTGTATAGTAGAGTTTACTCAAAATGGGGGTTTACAACTTTTTGTATATTATTGTATTAGAGTTTACTCAAAACGGAGGTTTACAACTTTTTGTATATAATTATAGTAGAGTTCACTCAAAATAGAGGTTTACAACTTTTTGTATATAATTGTATAGTAGAGTTTACTCAAAATGGAGGTTTACAACTTTTTGTATATAATTGTATAGTAGAGTTTACTCAAAACGGGGGTTTACAACTTTTTGTATATAATTGTATAGTTTACTCAAAACGGGGATTTACAACTTTTTGTATATAATTGTATAGTAGAGTTACTCAAAACCGGGGTTTACAACTTTTTGTATATAATTGTATAATAGAGTTTACTCAAAACGGGGGTTTACAACTTTTTGTATATTATTGTATTAGAGTTTACTCAAAATCGGGGTTTACAATTTTTGTATATAATTGTATGTAGAGTTTACTCAAAACGGGGTTTACAACATTTTGTAAATAATTGTATAGTAGAGTTACTCAAAATAGGGGTTTACAACTTTTTGTATATTATGTATTAGAGTTTACTCAAAATGGGGGTTAACAACTTTTTTGTATATAATTATAGTAGAGTTCACTGAAATCGGAGGTTTACAACTTTTTGTATATAATTGTATAGTAGAGTTCACTCAAAACGGGGGTTTACTAAGTTGTATATAATTGTATAGTAGAGTTTACTCAAATCGGGGGTTTACAACTTTTTGTATATTATTGTATTAGAGTTTACTCAAATCGGGGGTTTACAACTTTTTGTATATAATTATAGTAGAGTTCACTCAAAACGGAGGTTTACAACTTTTTGTATATAATTGTATAGTAGAGTTTGAAGGATGTAGGATCTTAAATCTAAACGGGTTAACAACTTTTTGTATATAATTTTGATATATAATTTTAGTAACAGGGGTTAACAATTTTTGTATATAATTATAGTAGAGTTCACTCAAAATAGAGGTTTACAACTTTTTGTATATAATTGTATAGTAGAGTTTACTCAAAAAGGGGGTTTACAACTTTTTGTATATAATTATAGTAGAGTTTACTCAAAACAGAGGGAACAGGGGTTTACAACTTTTTGTATATAATTGTATTAGAGTTTACTCAAAACGGGGGTTTACAACTTTTTGTATATAATTATAGTAGAGTTTACTCAAAACGGAGGTTTACAACTTTTTGTATATAATTGTATAGTAGAGTTTACTCAAAATAAGGGTTTACAACTTTTTGTATATTATTGTATTAGAGTTTACTCAAAACGGAGGTTTACAACTTTTTGTATATAATTATAGTAGAGTTCACTCAAAACGGGGGCTTACAATTTTTTGTAAATAATTGTATAGTAGAGTTTACTAAAAAGGGGGTTTACAACTTTTGGTATATAATTGTATAGTAGAGTTTACTCAAAGGGGGTTTACAACTTTTTGTATATTATTGTATTAAAGTTTACTCAAAACGGGGGTTAACAACTTTTTGTATATAATTATAGTAGAGTTCACTCAAAACGGAGGTTTACAACTTTTTGTATATAATTGTATAGTAGAGTTTACTCAAAACGGGCGTTTACAACGTTTTGTACAATAAAAAGGGGGTTTTTACCCCTTTTTGTATATAATTGTATAGTAGAGTTTACTCAAAACGGCGGTTTACAACTTTTTGTATATTATTGTATTAGAGTTCACTGAAAACGGGGGTTTACAACTTTTTGTATATAATTATAGTAGAGTTCACTCAAAACGGAGGTATACAACTTTTTGTATATAATTGTATAGTAGAGTTTACTCAAAACGGGGGTTTACAACTTTTTGTATATAATTGTTTAGTAGAGTTACTCAAAACGGGGGTTTACAACTTTTTGTATATAATTGTATAGTAGAGTTTACTCAAAACGGGCGTTTACAACTTTTTGTATATAATTGTATAGTAGAGTTTACTCAAAACAGGGGTTTACAACTTTTTGTATATAATTGTATAGTAGAGTTTACTCAAAACGGGGGTTTACAACTTTTTGTATATTATTGTATTAGAGTTTACTCAAAACAGGGGTTAACAACTTTTTGTATATAATTATAGTAGATTTCACTCCAAACGTAGGTTTACAACTTTTTGTTATAATTACAGTGGAGTTTACTCAAAACGGGGCTTACAACTTTTTGTAAATAATTGTATGGTAGAGTTTACTCAAAACGGGGGTTTACAACTTTTTGTATATTATTGTATTAGAGTTTACTCAAAACGGGGGTTTACAACTCTTTGCAAATAATTGTATAGTAGAGTTTACTCAAAACCGGGGTTTACAACATTTTGTATATTATTGTGTTAGAGTTTACTCAAAACGAGGGAACGGGGCTTTACAACTTTTTGTATATAATTGTATTAGAGTTTACTCAAAACAGGGGTTAACAACTTTTTGAATATAATTATAGTAGAGTTCACTCAAATCGGAGGTTTATCACTTATTGTATATAATTGTATAGTAGAGTTTACTCAAAACAGGGGTTTACACTTTTTGTATATTATTGTATTAGAGTTTACTCAAAACGGGGGTTTACAACTTTTTGTATATAATTCGAGTAGTGTTCCCTCAAAACGGAGGTTTACAACTCTTTGTATATAATTGTATAGTAGAGTTTACTAAAAAAGGGGGTTTACAACTTTTGGTATATAATTGTATAATAGAGTTCCTCAAAACGGGGTTTACAACTTTTTGTATATTATTGTATTAGGTTTACTCAAAATAGGGGTTAAAATTTTTTATATATAATTATAGTAGAGTTCCCCCAAAACGGAGGTTTACAACTTTTTGTACATAATTGTATAGTAGAGTTACTCAAAACTGGGGTTTACAACTTTTTGTATATAATAGTTTAGTAGAGCTTACCTAAAACGGGGGTTTACAAATTTTTGTATATAATTGTATAGTAGAGTTTTCTCAAAATGGGGATTTACAACTTTTTGTATATAATTGTATAGTAGAGTTCACTCAAAACGGGGATTTACAAAATTTTGTATATAATTGTATAGTATAGTTTACTCAATAAGGGGGTTTACTACTTTTTGTATATAATTGTATAGTAGAGTTTACTCAAAACGGGGGTTTACAACTTTTTGTATATTATTGTATTAGAGTTTACTCAAAAAAAGGGTTAACAACTTTTTGTATATAATTATAGTAGATTTCACTGCAAACGTAGGTTTACAACTTTTTGTTATAATTACAGTGGAGTTTACTCAAAACGGGGGCTTACAACTTTTTGTAAATAATTGTATAGTAGAGTTTACTAAAAAAGAGGGTTTACAACTTTTGGTATATAATTGTATAATAGAGTTACTCAAAACGGGGTTTACAACTTCTTGTATATTATTGTTAGGTTTACTCAAAATAGGGGTTGAAATTTTTTGTATATAATTATTGTAGAGTTCCCCCAAAGCGGAGGTTTACAACTTTTTTTATATAATTGTATAGTAGAGTTTACTCAAAACAGGCGTTTTCAACTTTGTACAATAAAACGGGGGTTTACAACTTTTTGTATATAATTGTATAGTAGAGTTTACTCAAAACGGTGGTTTACAACTTTTTGTATATTATTGTATTAGAGTTCACTCAAAACGGGGGTTTGCAACTTTTTGTATATAATTATAGTAGAGTTCACTCAAAATAGAGGTATACAACTTTTTGTATATAATTGTATAGTAGAGTTACTCAAAACTGGGGTTTACAACTTTTTGTATATAATTGTTTAGTAGAGTTTACCTAAACGGGGGTTTACAACTTTTTGTATATAATTGTATAGTTGAGTTTACTCAAAACGGGCGTTTACAACTTTTTGTATATAATTGTATAGTAGAGTTTACTCAAAACGTGGATTTACAAAATTTTGTATATAATTGTATAGTATAGTTTACTCAATACGGGGGTTTACTACTTTTTGTATATAATTGTATAGTAGAGTTTACTCAAAACAGGGGTTTACAAATTTTTGTATATTATTGTATTAGAGTTTACTCAAAACAGGGGTTAACAACTTTTTGTATATAATTATTGTAGATTTCACTCCAAACGTAGGTTTACAACTTTTTGTTATAAATACAGTGGAGTTTACTCAAAACGGGGGCTTACAACTTTTTGTAAATAATTGTATAGTAGAGTTTACTCAAAACGGGGGTTTACAACTTTTTGTATATTATTGTATTAGAGTTTACTCAAAATGGGGATTTACAACTTTTTGTATATAATTATAGTAGATTTCACTCCAAACGTAGGTTTACAACTTTTTGTTATAATTACAGTGGAGTTTACTCAAAAAGGGGCTTACAACTTTTTGTAAATAATTGTATAGTAGAGTTTACTCAAAATGGGGGTTTACAACTTTTTGTATATTATTGTATTAGAGTTTACTCAAAACGGGGGTTTACAACTTTTTGCAAATAATTGTATAGTAGAGTTTACTCAAAACGGGGGTTTACAACATTTTGTATATTATTGTGTAAGAGTTTACTCAAAATGAGGGAACGGGGCTTTAAAACTTTTTGTATATTATTGTATTAGAGTTTACTCAAAACGGGGGTTAACAACTTTTTGAATATAATTATAATAGAGTTCACTCAAATCGGAGGTTTAACACTTATTGTATATAATTGTATAGTAGAGTTTACTCAAAACGGGGGTTTACAACTTTTTGTATATTATTGTATTAGAGTTTACTCAAAACGGGGGTTTACAACTTTTTGTATATAATTCGAGTAGTGTTCCCTCAAAACGGAGGTTTACAACTCTTTGTATATAATTGTATAGTAGAGTTTACTAAAAAAGGGGGTTTACAACTTTTGGTATATAATTGTATAATAGAGTTACTCAAAACGGGGTTTACAACTTTTTGTATACTATTGTATTAGGTTTACTCAAAATAGGGGTTAAAATTTTTTGTATATAATTATAGTAGAGTTCCCCCAAAACGGAGGTTTACAACTTTTTTTATATAATTGTATAGTAGAGTTTACTCAAAACAGGCGTTTACAACTTTTTGTACAATAAAACGGGGGTTTACAACTTTTTGTATATAATTGTATAGTAGAGTTTACTCAAAACGGTGGATTACAACTTTTTGTATATTATTGTATTAGAGTTCACTCAAAACGGGGGTTTACAACTTTTTGTATATAATTATAGTAGAGTTCACTCAAAATAGAGGTATACAAATTTTTGTATATAATTGTATAGTAGAGTTACTCAAAACTGGGGTTTACAACTTTTTGTATATAATTGTTTAGTAGAGTTTACCTAAAACGGGGGTTTATAATTTTTTGTATATAATTGTATAGTAGAGTTTTCTCAAAATGGGGATTTACAACTTTTTGTGTATAATTGTATAGTAGAGTTACTCAAAACGGGGGTTTACAACCTTTTGTATATAATTGTATAATAGAGTTTACTCAAAACCAGGGTTTACAACTTTTTGTATATTATTGTATTAGAGTTTACTCAAAACGGGGGTTAACAACTTTTGGTATATAATTATAGTAACGGGGGTTAACAATTTTTGTATATAATTTAGAGTTCGCTCAAAACAGAGGTTTACAACTTTTTGTATATAATTGTATATTAGAGTTTACTCAAAATGGGGGTTTACAACTTTTTGTATATAATTGTATAGTAGAGTTTACTCAAAACGGGGTTTAACAACTTTTTGTATATAATTATAGTAGAGTTTACTCAAAACGGGGGTTTACAACTTTTTGTATATAATTGTATTGTAAAGTTTACTCAAAACGAGGGTTTA
Organism: Gentiana dahurica var. dahurica; assembly: GCA_024500145.1. NCBI lineage: Eukaryota > Viridiplantae > Streptophyta > Magnoliopsida > Gentianales > Gentianaceae > Gentiana > Gentiana dahurica. The sequence continues at coordinate 49,520,647 of CM044897.1, forward strand.
CAACTTTTTGTATATAATTGTATAGTAGAGTTTACTCAAAACGGGGATTTACAACTTTTTGTATATAATTGTATTGTAGAGTTTACTCAAAACGGAGGTTTACAACTTTTTGTATGTAATTGAATAGTAGAGTTTACTCAAAACGGGGGTTAACAACTTTTTGTATATAATTATAGTAGATTTCACTCAAAACGGAGCTTTACAACTTTATGTATATAATTATAGTAGAGTTTACTCAAAACAGGGGCTTACAACTTTTTGGAAATAATTGTATAGTAGAGTTTACTCAAAACGGGGGTTTACAACATTTTGTATATTATTGTATTATAGTTTACTTAAAACGGGGGTTAACAACTTTTTGTATATAATTATAGTAGTGTTCACTCAAATCGGAGGTTTACAACGTTTTGTGTATAATTATTAAGTAGAGTTTACTCAAAACGGGGTTTACAACTTATTGTATATTCTTGTATTACAGTTCACTCAAAACGAGGGTTTACAACTTTTTGTATATAATTATAGTAGGGTTCACTCAAAACGGAGGTTGACAACTTTTTGTATATAATTGTATAGTGGAGTTTACTCAAAACGGGGGTTTACAACTTTTTGTATATAATTATATAGTAGAGTTTACTCAAAACGGGGTTTACAACTTTTTGTAAAAAATTGTATAGTAGAGTTCACTCAAAACGGGCGTTTACAACTTTTTGTATATAATTGTATAGTAGAGTTTTACTCAAAACGGGGATTTACAACTTTTTGTATATAATTATATTAGAGTTTACCCAAAATGGGGGTTTACAACTTTTTGTAAAAAACTGTATAGTAGAGTTCATTCAAAATGGGGGTTTACAACTTTTTGTATATAATTGTATAGTAGACTTTACTCAAAACGTTGTATATTATTATATTAGAGTTTACCCAAAACGGGGGTTTACAACTTTTTGTATATAATTAAAGTAGAGTTCACTCAAAATGGATGTTTACAACTTTTTGTATAATTGTATAATAGAGTTTACTAAAAACGTTGGTTTACAACTTTTTGTATATAATTGTATAGTAGAGTTTACTCAAAACGGGGGTTTACAACTTTTTGTAAATTATTTTATTATAGATTACTCAAAACGGGGGTTTACAACTTTTTGTATATAATTGTATAGTAGAGTTTACTCAAAACTGGGTTTAACAACTTTTTGTATATAATTATAGTAGAGTTTGCTCAAAACGGGGGTTTACAACTTTTTGTATATAATTGTATTGTAGAATTTACTCAAAACGAGGGTTTACAACTTTTTGTGTATAATTGAATCTAGTTTACTCAAAACGGGGTTAACAAATTTTTGTATATAATTATAGTCGATTTCACTCAAAACGGTGGTTTACAACTTTTTGTATATAATTATATTAGAGTTTACTCAAAAAGAGGGCTTACAACTTTTTGGAAATAATTGTATAGTAGTGTTTACTCAAAACGGGGGTTTTACAACTTTTTGTATATTAATGTATTAGAGTTTACTAAAAACGGGGGTTAACAACTTTTTGTATATAATTATAGTAAAGTGCACTCAAATCGGAGGTTTAAAATGTTTTGTATATAATTGTAAAGTAGAGTTTACTCAAAACGGGGGTTTAAAACTTTTTATATATTATTGTATTACAGTTTACTCGAAACGAGGGTTTACAACCATTTATTATATAATTATAGTAGTGTTCCCTCAAAACGGGGGTTAACAACTTTTTGTATATAATTGTATAGTAGAGTTACTCATAAAAGGGGTTTACAACTTTTTGTATGTAATTGTATAGTAGAGTTTACTCAAATCGGGGGTTTACAACTTTTTTTATTGTTAGGTGTAGTGCCCGAAAGACAATTTGTGTAATTGTTTTTTAATAATGGATGACAGAATTTATCTCACCTTATTACTTGCTTTGTGCTTGTAAAGTAATACACTGTTGCAAACCTTAAGTATATCTGTATGTAACCACTTAACTCAGTGTATGGATTACACATGAGGATTGAGTTAGTGGAGATATGCTTAAACTGTTAGTCCGTGGTGAACTTAATCAGAGTTTAGGGTCTTTTGATTAAAACACCAATAATGCGCCCAGAACACCTTAAGGATAGTCTTATCCGGACTGTCGGTAGAGGGTACCTACGTGGGGCATTTATATATGATGGCATTCATATAGGACTGGACCGATTTAATCTGTATTTCTCGGTATAATTCCGTAATCGAGGAATCTTATTAAATCATTAGATGATCATATATGGATCAACCTTAATCCTGAGGTGATCACAAGGTGCTGCTTGTCTCGGGGTAGTGTTTGATGTGTTAGTTACGGTTCACTTAAATATGTGTTCCAAGACACTTCTCATTGGCACTATCTCCTGATGAGTGAGTAGTTCTGATTTTCACAGACATGGAATCCATTCCATCCTACGGGAAGTAGAGAGGCAGTCCCCTTATTTGTTAGCCCTAAGAAAGTGATCGATCTCGGGAGTTCATATTAGACTAATTGATCACTAGTCAGATATGTGAACTAATTGATCATCAAGGGGTTAATGGTAAATAAGGATAAGATATTCTGTGTAGGGTTTACGGAGACATCCCACACAGAGTGGACAGTCTATGGAGGGTTAATCCGTATGTAGTGATTATATCAATGGACGCTTATTCACTCTATAGGTTTAATATAAGTATATATCTATAATTGGTAGGGTTCAGTTTCGGGTTTATGGTGGCGTAATCCCGGAATTAATACGTTAATATATTTATTCTGTTCGATGAATATTATATTTAATTATTGGAGCTACTGGTTATAGGTCCATGGTCCCCAATGTGGCTCCTGTAATTCGGGTGTTTTTTCTTGTAATTGGGCCTAAGTGAAAATTAATTGGCTGGGCCAATTAATTGATATGCGAAATAGTATTAAGTTGGGCTAAATAATATAATACACAGAAAAGACATTTTCTGTGGGCCTAAACCCTAGTGTGTGGCGCCATTTACCTCCTTAAATGCAAGATTTGATTTTCTTTTGTGATTAATTATTTACTTGTTAAATAATTAATTAATAAATGATTATTGATTTGTAATTGATTGATTTATTAATCACAATCTTTTATAAATGGAATTATCTTTTATTGTGATTTCTTTTTAATTATTTATTTAATTAATTAGAAACTTGGAGGCCAAGAATTTACTCTACTATATAAAGAGAGTTCTTCCAAGACATATGTTACAAGCATAATTTGGACTTGTGAACACACAAATGAAGAGAGAAAAATTTCTTTCTTGTCTTGAATTTCTGGTTGAAGAAAAACTTAGAGTTTTTCTTGGAAGCATATCAAGGAGGCTTCAATTCCAATAATCGGTGTCCACCAACTACCGTTTGAGAGAACACATTGGATGATCTTGGCTTCTCTTCCTACTATTGGTATGGTTTTTCTTAACCCCCTTGTAGTAATTAAATCCTTTGTTTATGTGTTATAATATATGAATCGTGATCCATCCGCTGCGCATAGATCTAATTTGTTTAGATCTAAGATCCTACTTCCTACATGTGGTATCGGAGCCGGGTTCCACGATTTATGTAGTTATAATCATAAATAAATTTATGTAGATAAAATTTTAATTTTTTACATGCATAGATAATGATTGGTTGTTGTGGTTGAAGAGATGGATTGGGGTTGACACTTTTTACCCGTTAGATCTATTGTAAACTCATATAAACGAATAAAATTCGTTCATATGAGTATAGGAAATTATGTAATTTATTCCTTGTTGCAATTTTAATTTCCTAGAAGTAGATCTGTTTTGTTTCTGTTTGGTATTTCCGTTTTTCCTGTTGATTGAACTTTTGAAACGACAATCCATCCGGTCAGAATTAAGATTAAAAGTTGAAGAACAATACATCCAAATTTGGGGTCGATCGGAGTCCGTCTCAATATCCGTTCGATGCAATAAAGTGGCTGCTGTAACAGAAAAACGCAGGATTCACAGAAACCCTAGCTGTGACTTCCCCCAATTTCTGGAAGTTTGGACCGTTGAAACACAAATCCGACCGGTAAGATTAATAAAAATGGAGTTATTGATATGCCATAAAAATTTCAGGTCGATCGGGTTTCATCTCCATTCCCTATCGGCCTCGGGAAGTCACTGATGCGCTGCTGCAAGAGACAGATTCAGCAGCAAGTTAGACGGCTCACTGGAGGAAATTGACATGTCAAAACTCCGATCTAACCTTCCATATTGAAGCCCGAGGAGTGAAGAACAGATCAGGAAAGTTTCGTCACGATCCGAGTTCGTTTGGTTTCCCGATCATCGAAGAATTTGAACAGCTGCAGATTATGTTAAAAAGTAGTAAAGCCTAGTTAGGGTTTGGTTATTTATTTTCTAATAGGTTAGATACGGGGGTGCCAACGGTCCATCTCAGTGTTTATTTTCCGCACTAGAATACATGTTTAGATTGTATGTGTAGAACCGGAAAATTGCCATGACATGCATCATATCATGAATTCCACTCCATATGCATACATGTAGAAATTAATTCGAGGAATTAGTTAGGCATGTATACAACACGCAATTAGTTTTAATTAATTGTTTGATATTAATTAGAAACTAATTAGGGTAAAAACCGAGGAACAAGGGTTTTGTCAATCGTCGAGGTTGAGTGATGGATTCTTGGTGAATCACACTCTGCGAAAGCATAGGGAGTAAAATCCCGAAACCTCGTGGTTAAGGTGTTGGATTCTCTATGAATTCCACCTTACCTAGACGAGATTTCGTTTTTGTCCGTAGTGTCTACGTGAAAGTTTGATGTTTAAGGATTGGATAATCACGGGCAAGCAAGGTTCGAAAATGGTCAAACCATGGTTGGGCGGTCAACTGAGCCACGACTTGATCGAGTTAACCCTCCACGTGTGGCGTTTGCATGGGGGTCCGGCAAGGCTGAGCCATCCGACGAGCCACTACGGCTCAACGAAGCTCCCCTAGGCTTGACCCGTCCGACGGCCACATATGTTCCAATGAATAGGTCGGGTGGGCTAGCCCATATTGTTAGGTCTAGTGACCGAAAGACAATTTGTGTAATTGTTTTTAATAATGAATGACAGAATTTATCTCACCTTATTACTTGCTTTGTACTTGTAAAGTAATACACTGCTGCAAACCCTAAGTATATCTGTATGTAACCACTTAACTCAGTGTATGGATTACACGTGAGGATTGAGTTAGTGGTGATATACTTAAACTGTTAGTCCGTGGTGAACTTAATCGAGTTTAGGGTCTCTTGATTAAAACACCAATAATGCGCCCAGAACACCTTAGGGTGTGATAGTCTTATCCGGATTGTCGGTAGAGGGTACCTACGTGGGGCATTTATATATGATGGCATTCATATAGGACTGGACCGATTTAATCTGAATTTCTCGGTATAATTCCGTAATCGAGGAATCTTATTAAATCATTAGATGATCATATATGGATCAACCTTAATCCTGAGGTGATCACAGGATGCTGCTTGTCCCGGGGTAGTGTTTGATGTGTTAGTTACGGTTCACTTTAATATGTGTTCCAAGCCACTTCTCATTGGCACTATCTCCGGATGAGTGAGTAGTTCTGATTTTCACAGACATGGAATCCATTCCTTCCTGCGGGAAGTAGAGAGACAGTCCCCTTATTTGTTAGCCCTAAGAAAGTGACCGATCCCGGGAGTTCACATTTGACTAATTAGCTACTAGTCAGATATGTGTGCTAATTGATCATTAGGGGGTTAATGGTAAATAAGGATAAGATATTCTGAGTCGGGTTCACGGAGACTTCCCACTCAGAATGGACAGTCTATGGAGGGTTAATCCGTATGTAGTGATTATATCAATGGACGCTTATTCACTCTATGGGTTGAGTATAAGTATACATCTATGATCGGTAGAGTTCAGTTTCGGGTTTATGGTGGCGTAATCCCGGAATTAATAATTAATGTACTTATTCTATTCGATGAATAATTAATTATTGGAGCTACTGGTTATAGGTCCATGGTCCCCGATGTGGCTTCTGTAATTCGGACTAATAATCTTGTTACTTGGGCCTCAGTGATAATTAATTGGCTGGGCTAATTAATTGATATGCATGGATATTATTTAGTTGGGCTAAATAATATAATACACATAAAAGACATTTTATGTGGGCTTATAACCCTAAAGTGGCGCCTCTTATCATTTATTTATCACAAGGATTAATTTTTGTGATGTGGAAAATAAAAGATATTCTTGTTATATGATTGGTTGGATGACTTGTTATATGATTTCCTATTGGTCAATACATGTCACAATTAGTCATTAAGGAAAATATCCTTTTATTTTGTTTAATTAATTATTTATTTAATTAATTAATACTTGGAGGCCAAGAGTTTACTCTCCTATAAAAGGAGATTTATTCCAAGGGAAATTATCTTCATAATTTCGACCACCACTTTAAAAAGGGGAGAGGAAAATTAGTTCTTCTTGCCTAGGGTTTTTTGTAAGAAGAAAAACTTTGAGTTTTTCTTGGTGTTGCATATCAAGGAGGTTCGTGTATCAAGAAGGGTGTCCACCAACCACCGTTTGGAGAACACATCGGAAGATCTTGGCTTCTCTTCCTACTATTGGTAACTTGATCTTAACCCCCTTGTAGTAGTTTAAGTCCTTTAATTATGTGTTGTGTCATATAAATCGTGATCCATCCGCTGCGCGTAGATCTAATTCGTTTAGATCTAAGAACCTGCATCCTTCACATATAACCGACACCATTCGGGCCCAAAATTTATTGTTCCTTAAAGATACATCAAGTCCAAAAACGAAATCAGTAAACCCACCACTTTTTTCAAAATATTGAGTGGGAGCGGGAGAGGCGACAGGCGACCCCACAGCCTCTACTGTTGACTCAAGCACCGTGAGAGAATGGTGACGCCTCATGCCGGCTTTGATTTCGGCCCCCTAAGGAAGGCCTTCACCGCTATCAAAATTCAAGGCTTGGTCTCCGAAAGGATAGAATTTTGGGTACTCGCCGAGTCACTGACCGACCTTAAGGCGCAAACCCGGGGTCTACCTAAAAATCTGAAACTGTAGGTCACACTCATAAAGGGTATTTGGTAATACCTTGGCTGAAAAAGGAAAGGTGATTGACGATCACAAATGAGATGTTCGATTCTCAATTTGATCTTCAAAATTAATCGAAACCTCTTTGACCTACCCTAAGGCGGCACTGAGGTAAGAGATTAAGTCCTTGGAATGGTAGGATAGACTATAAGTATTTAGTTTATAGTTCCTAAAATTCTTAGTAGTGTATGATTTTGATTTATTCTGTCAATTTTATTTACAACTGTTATAAATATCTCTCTAGGGTACTAGACTGCTAGTGTAAAATTGACTAGTGATGACTTCGTTAAAAAGTGGTAAGTGACTAGAATGTTGTACTTATTAATCGTTCATTAATTTTTCGGAAGAGATATATTGAGCATTCAGAACTTAAGTGACACAAATAAGGATGTCACTGTTGTCAATCGTGTTGAACGAGAGACGACTATAATTAGTTTGAAAGATGATTGGGACGATAAAATTCTTCTAGTGAATTTTAATTGTGTAGTGTCTCGAGAAATTTTCTAATAGAAAAATTGGAGAATCATAAATTAAAGTGTCGCTAGTTAGACGGTATTTGGAACCGATAAACTAGTGGGAGCTTTTATCTTATGTTTTTCTGATTTATTAGAAAATTAGTCCCACTATGTAACGCTTTCAGTAGACATCCCACAGTTCACGAGTAGTGTCTACTCAATTGAACTGCTAGTTCAAGACTATTTCCTTTTAAGGAAAGTTAAGAATGGGAAAGAATGTCTATAAGTGTTAATCATCTTAACTAAAGTTTTGAGGCTAAACCGAAACATTAATTAAAGAAAGTATAGGATAAGGAAAGTGATTTCGGATCACTTAACCAATGAATCCTTAGTGACTTTTTTAAACCGAGTAACTTGACTCGATAGCTTAGTTCTTTGGAAGAACAAGGAAGTTGTGCATTAACAATTAATAGAGTAGACAACGGGCAGTTATTTCAGCTAGAATAGTGGGAGTGATATAAGGAAATGAATATCGGATTCTATCCTTGAATATCATAGAAAAATTTATTTTTCTATTTACAGATTCGTTGAAACAAATGGATTCACTTTCATCTCGATAATACAGTTGCCTTAAACAAAGTGAAGATGACATTTGTAGTACGAATCTGAGACTCGGACTTTTGTTTGATAAAGACAGAACCACTAAGAAAAGCTGAATAGGTATGTGTAACACATATAAAACTATTAAAGGTAAAAGGTTTCCGTATTAAGATAAACGACCCTTCAATATCTATTAATTAGTGCATATATCCTAGAGATAAGACCTGACGACTGGCTATGGGTGATTCCTATCTCCCAGTCTAGGAACACTATCTCAAAGGAACAATGACTAAGTTTCCTTTCAATTGGGAGAGGGTAATAGATTTGAAGAGGTAACATAGCTTGTTCATAATGACTTTCGGGGTCTAGTGAGAGATACAAACTAGTGGGAGATTTTGAATGGTGACATTTTGTCTGCTAACTATTCAAAACGCTGGTTAGTTTATCGAAAGAATACGAGGAGGAGTCTCTGATTTTAGCAGAGAATAGAGTATTCCATGCTTAGAAAAACGCTATCGCATAGTCTTTGGACTGATGCTCGGCCTGCCTTCAAGTGGAGTGTTTTTCATTGAGGAAGAAACCGTAGCCTCGCCTTGCATAGTTAGTTATGTGCTACAATACACTGCTTAACTCGGTTAAGATATTGTTGCAAAATAACGCTTAACATTATTATGTAAACCGAGAAGTCTACCTAGAAGATGCTCGTGAATTTATGGATAAGGAGTGAATTCGGTTCACACCACTTCCGTAAATGTAGGCATTTAGCACTTAGTGCTTGAAGGTAGGACTGGAGATTTTTCACACACGCACAGAATATAACTATTCGTGAAATATCTTTATGTGACGAGTGAAGGTTGGTTATAAGATTCTTGAGATTAGAAAGTGACGGTTGGACTGTCACACCCTTTCAGAAAGAATCCATAGATAACAACCTTAGACCTTGGAGTACGGTTACTCTAGGAAGTTACTATCTGATTTATCAGGCCACGTACAACATCGGTTGTTGGTGAATACACTGATAAATACTACTAGATCAGAATATCAATCCACCTAGAACGCATGGGATTATGGTTTAACCATTGACCCATTATGGTTTTGTGGACTTTATAGTCTGTTGGGGTGATTGATAACCTGTGGCTCTTTGTGGGCTGTATAGGATTCTGATCATAGAGGTTGGTTCGAAAACCTTATCCCTGTGAATGGAGTTTTAGTACTCCAGTTCTGTTCAGCCTCTTGTAGAACCACCTGAGTGTCTCAGGCCCAGTGGGAGTAATTGGATATACGCCGAAAAGAGTCGAATGAATGGGAAAGTTTAAGTTTCAGCACAAAGCTGAGTGGTCTAGGGGTGATTCCCTGAAAAGTAGAGAGTTAACCAGACCTTGAACTCTCTCACCACTCCGCTTTGCTAGAATCCGTTAGAAAGCAGAAAATAGGGGTGATTCCTTAAGACTTTCTTGCTGAAAAACGGAGTCTGGATTCATTCGAAACAGAAAGGTCTTGGTTAGAACAAATGGCAGGTTGACTGCCGGGACTTATGTCCTTTATGGATGTAAGAGAACCTCTCGGTCATTAAAAGTAGCATGTTTTAAAATATGTGGACTTGACCAGAATATTGATAAGTCTTTTGTAGACTGGTATCAATATTGGTAAAATAGTAGTATTAGTGTTCGCGAAAGGTAACACTGAAACAGTTGGAAACAGTATGAGTTTGTTATCTGAAGTCAGAAACTGACACGCCAAGATTCTCTAGATGAGAGAATGGACTATATTCTAAGAATTTAATTCGGTCAAATTCACAGGAATGGGTCATTGGCTATCCCATCCATCTTATTGAATAAGATGATCATGCATATACGTATGCAACATTCATCGAGAGTAGTCCTACCCTACCTCTCAGGAATGATTCTCCAAATCTTCGGATAAAGAGAAAATGGGATAGAGTCTCTCTGGGATAAGGGCAAGTCAGCTTAACACGTGTCAATTGCAATCGAATCTTGGATTCAAGCAATAAGTAGCGGTTTAGTACGTCCTCAAGTATATTTAGAGAACGAGGAATCATATGCTTGTATATTCAGGTGCAAACTTGAATATGGTTGACTACACTGATTCTGACTTGTAGTCAGATTAAGGATGATCATTGAGTTGATCTCGGGTTCAGTGTTTACTCATAGTTCTTAGAATTTCCTTTTTGGTCTGGGAGTAATTCCAGGTCTGATAAGCCGATATCACTTCATCGTGAAAACATTGAAGAGATAGCTTAGAAGGATCTTCTCACTCGCAAGAAGTCAAAAGCATATTGAGAGAGAGTACCGCCTGATTGGAAGGACCGGCAACGTTTCAATCCTAAAGATCATCTCGAGTCGACAACCTAACTAATCAGTTTACCAAGTCGAGTGCTTGGAGGGTACGTCATTGAGGGATATGTCTCATATGCTTTTAGGGCAAGTAGGAGAGTGTTGTGAATAAGATGAGAAAGTGTGTGCTCTAAAAACAATCGTTGCTTGTCATTTCGTGCAAGTGGGAGATTGTTAGGTGTAGTGCCCGAAAGACAATTTGTGTAATTGTTTTTAATAATAGATGATAGAATTTATCTCACCTTATTACTTTCTTTGTGCTTGTAAAGTAATACACTGCTGCAAACCCTAAGTATATCTATATGTAACCACTTAACTCAGTGTATGGATTACACGTGAGGATTGAGTTAGTGGAGATATGCTTAAACTGTTAGTCCGTGGTGAACTTAATCAGAGTTTAGGGTCTCTTGGTTAAAACACCAATAATACGCCTAGAACACCTTAGGGTGTGATAGTCTTATCCGGACTGTCGGTAGAGGGTACCTACGTGGGGCATTTATATATGATGGCATTCATATAGGACTGGACCGATTTAATCTGTATTTCTCGGTATGATTCCGTAATCGAGGAATCTTATTAAATCATTAGATGATCATTTATGGATCAACCTTAATCCTGAGGTGATCACAGGGTGCTGCTTGTCTCGGGGTAGTGTTTGATGTGTTAGTTACGGTTCACTTAAATATGTGTTCTAAGACACTTCTCATTGGCACTATCTCCTGATGAGTGAGTAGTTCTGATTTTCACAGACATGGAATCCATTCCTTCCTACGGGAAGTAGAGAGACAGTCCCCTTATTTGTTAGCCCTAAGAAAGTGATCGATCCCGGGAGTTCATATTAGACTAATTGATCACTAGTCAGATATGTGAACTAATTGATCATCAGGGGGTTAATGGTAAATAAGGATAAGATATTCTGTGTCAGGTTTACGGAGACATCCCACACAGAGTGGACAGTCTATGGAGGGTTAATCCGTATGTAGTGATTGTTGGAATAGTGTCCTAAACCCAATCGGGTTGGACCGGATCCGACCGGGTCGGATCATTTCTACTATTTCTTTATGTTTATACATATATTAAATGGCTTTTCTGTTGTCATATATATGTTCTTTTAGAGAACCAATTATGAATTGTTATATGATAACGTCCTTAGTATTAAAATGTGATAGAGAAACCATGATATGCGATTATGGTTGATGAGATCTCTAATCACTTTAATAAGTTTGATACTTAAATGTCTCTAGGCTGATGTACTATTAAACGGGGCATTGATAGTATAAACAGACTAGCACGTATTAGATGTCTTCTGTCTTTAAGGGCAGGGATAGATCTCGTCTATCAAAGTGTAGAGACACTTGGACTGTACGTGGACGTGTATTAGAGAATGCGTACGTTAGACTGACCCACTTACACGGATAAGTGTCACACTATGTGACGGTTGTGTAATTATCCTTAAGACCGGAGTCTTCATGGCATCACGGTGTGGATTGTCATGCTTTGACACTATTGAGGTTTCCCTAGCCACGGGCGATCATGCGGTAGTGATTGGGTATGATACTGAAGCATGCGGAGTATACATGATTGGTCGTCCGGGAATCGCGTATCCTATGATTGGGATCGAATATCCGAAATGGCCTTCTTATAAGGAATGTCTTACTCTCGTGAATCTTTGCAAAGTGGGAGTAAATGTGTTACTTCGAGAGAGCATGATATCCAGATTATAAGATACGGTCTTTGATGTTTTGACACTCGACTAACGACCGTATGGATATTATTACGGCGATAGGATTGTAAGTTACACGGTAACTGCTTCACATGAAAGGTAGTAGTCATTGCATTTGACTCTTCCGATGATTGGGGGTCACGGTGTGTTGCTAGACGCTATCCCGTGATCGTTAGGCATGAAGGGCATTTTTCGTAATTTGCACTTTGTGTCTACGGCCAACATATTCGGAAGCCTATCGGGTCACACACATAAGAACATCTAGCCGGATTAAAATGTGGTTATAGATGATAACCAAATAAGGAAAGTTTATCTCGAGACTATAAAGGTTATAGTGGTAAATTAATATGGTGGTATTTATTTATTATGAATAAATTAAATACAAGATATTAATAATATTATATTAATTAAAGAATATTCCGGAAGCCAATTAATGGCTAAAGGTGGCGCAACTTATTTGTGTATAAGATACACTTGGATTGTGCAATTTAATTAATGATATTACCTATTATTAATATTAGATATTAATAAAATAAAATAATATATATATATATATGTATGAATGCGTGTGTGTGCATTAAATGCAAATTGGATTTGCATGCATGCAAGTATGCGTGTATATATATATGATATTAATAGATTTTATATATGTAATATATATGTAAATTGATTTATGGTAATATAATAAAGATAAATATTGTCAATATAAGATATTGACAATATCTTGAGAAATATTCAATATAAGATATTGACAATATCCTAGATTTATTTAATATGAGATATTGTAATAAATGAGATAAATCAATCAATTATATTTTCCTTATTTTATTGGAGAAAGGTTTTCTTCCTTTCCACTCTATTATTGGCGCCACTTATCACTATAAATAAGAGGTGGGTGTCAAGCTCTTTTATACATCATAATTCCAAGAGCTAATAGTTCTTGTGTAAAATAGAGAGCATCCTTTTGAGAGTTGGAGAGAGGGAAAAAGGCCGGTCTAGCAACCGGAGTTTTCCAATAGCAATCCATGATGGGATTCCGGCGGGTTGTTCGTGTGGACTAGCGGTAGAGGCCGAACACTTGGGCGGCTCTATGCAGAACTACTCTCCTTAGACGGTCAAAGCGTCGATCTTTTAGATCAACCAAGGTAACCACCGTCTACTACTTGTTTGTTTATTGCTTAAACGAAGTCGATCTTGGGTCGATAGGAAATAAATTTTGAATTCCGCTGCGTTCGCGTAGATTTCCTAACAGTGGTATCGAGAGAGCTTGAGCTTAAGCAATAAGCATGTTAAATTGCGTAGTTAATTTTATCGTTTAAATCACGTAATTAAAAGATGAAAGATTTTTGATTTGCAAAATTGATACATGAAAAGAAAAAAAAAAAAGAGGAGATCGGTGGTGCTCGGCCGACTGGCGGCGGCACCACCACCGGCGGCGGCTGGGCGGCGGCGGCGGCAGCAGGGCAACCTGCTGCCGGCAATCGGTTGACCGGTCAATGCTGGCGGATCTCCAAATTTTTGTTTTGTGTATTTTGTGATTCAATATGGTTCATAGTTGTGATTAAAATCTCCTTTGTTTAGTTGTGTCATGTGGCTAACCAATGGTTCAAATAGTTTGGCCATTGGGATGCCACATGGCATTAAAATAATAATGGTCTTTCCAAACTTTGTTTGGAATAGGCCTAAGCCCTTTCCAAATATTTGATTTGGGAAAAGGCCTAGGCCTAGGCCACTTCCAAAATTTTGATTTTGGAAAGTGGCCAGGCCTAAACCAAAATTATTTGGCCTTTCCAAATATTTGATTTGGAATAGGCCTAGGCCCTTTCCAAATATTTGATTTGTAAAGGCCTAGGCCTAGGCCACTTCCAAAATTTTGATTTTGGAAAGTGGCCAGGCCTAAGCCAAATTTGGTTTAGGAAACCAAAGACATCCCTTTTGATTACGAATCAAAAGGAAAGAAACAAAAGAGAAATAATTTTAATTTTGATTTATTTTGGAATAGTTCTAATTAATTAAAATTAAAATTAAAATCGGTTTAAAATTAATCGTTAATTTTATTTTGATTAAAATCATTTAATTAATTAAATGTTAATTAGTTAATTGATTGGATAAAATTATTTAATAGATTAAATGTTAATTGATTAATTAAGACGCAAGTAGTTAAATTTTAATTTTATCTTTTTCATAAGATTTTATTGTATGGATTAGATATAGTAGATATAATATGATTATATGGACCCCGATTGATCATGGACTCGACCGATAGGATAGATGTGAATGATTTAATTTTTCTGTTGGTTTAAAAATTGTCCTAGGCCGTTATGAAGAACGTGACCTAGTTTATTTTCTGCATTCATCCCATTCCCATTAGCTCCCTCCCATGTGCGGCGGGTGTATTTATTTTATTCGATAGAATTAAATGTAACAAGAATGGAGCAGAAGATGGAGACCAAAGAAAGACGAAAATAAAGATCCCATTGGAGAATGGAGCATTAAAGATCCTATTGGCGGTTGCAGCTACCCTTAGATTGTGACCCGCGGTTTCGTCAGTTTGTATTTGAAACCGCACCTAGGAAAAGTCCATGATCATACCGGTTATTTTACGCATTTATTTATTTTGTGCTTGTATTTATTTTATATGATACGATAGATGCATGACTAGGCACGATCTAGATAAATGTGTAGGATGTATGTTTATAGAGATAGACATATTTATGATGAGACCGAAATTAAAATTAATTAAGTGAATTAATTTACGAAAAATACTTCCACAACAAAAATCAAGTCGAAATATTGTCTCCCAATATTATAACGACGGTGAAGAGCCTGTGTTCGGATCCAACCGATCGACCACCGCCGGGAGTTGACCTACCACGGGTATATCGTCGTTATTGAGATATGATCGTATGAGATCTCGTGAATATTGGGTTATGACTTGACTAGAGTCTTTCGGTGATTGGCCACCGTCAGGGCCGTCGACTTTAGAGACAAGGGGTTGACTAACACATAGTGATGTGTATCGCCAAAGAGTTGACTAGTCAACCACCGAGAATCACATAGAGATGTGAATGGTAAAGAGTTACCTACCTATCGAAATTATCTTGGTTGATCGACCACCGCCGGGAATCGAGGTAACTAGATGGGATCTCGACACTAAAGAATTTTGAAAAATTCTTGAAAGTCAATTGGAAGTAGTTGACTAGTGGGAGCAAAATCATAAACCAAAAGACCATTTTTGATTTTGCGTGTATAAACAACAACACTCTTTTATTTTCATTTTTATGTTGTAGTTTTAGCAAACTTTTTATTTATGTTTTATTCTCGATTAGTAAAACCAAATTATGACTGTTAATTTTGAGAAACGTTCTCAAATATGGTTGAGTAATTTTAATCCTTTTAAAATGAGCAATGACACGAGAGATCCCGTTATAGTAGTTAGAGACAAGGAGATTGCATAATTGATGCAGTGCTCCGAGACTTTAATTATTAATGAAAGCGGAAGCTCATGATATGATTAAATCATTTGAAATAAGTTTCAACGAATTAGTCATATATTGGATACGATCCAAGATGATCATTCGGTCATACGATGACAATTAATTCAAACGTTGGATAAGAATGACCACGTCTAATTTTGGAAAGGTTGTTTTCAAAATTGTAAGATTTAAGTATCGACTTAATTCTACCATTGCTTAAAGGTTAATTAAATAGTTAATGTTTTAAATACGATTTAAAAGGCTAAATAAACTATTTAATAAACTTTAGATTTTCTTTATGAAAGGAAATCAAAGACATAGCTCTTGTGATCTTTCTTAAGTCTTATGAAGACTACACTAAGAAACATTTTCAAGTGCTTAAAAGGGTTGAAAAGGAAATTTAGGGCATGTGCTTAAATAGAGAACTTATTGAAGTTTCTATTATAGGCGAGTGAGTTGAGATAAATCTATCTAAGTTCAAGTCAACTCTTAGATATATGATATCTTGCGAGTGTGATTAAATTAGAAAGATTAAATACAGATATGGAAGGTGAAGCAAACGTTGTAACACTTACCATATTCTGGATCTAGTAAACTGATAAGGGAACTAAATAAATGTTGTTATGTTCCGGTTCTTATGAAGGACACAAGTTCAGTTATTTGTTAGGATTTAGCAGACATATTCAATTGTAAAGAATAAATGTTATTCCGATAAAATTGGATGGTCACTGAATCTAACATACTAGATTGTTGTCACTAAATAGTTGATATATGTGATGAGATCTCAACTAAATATTTGTATGGCTATTATCCTTGATATTTGTAGTTGTTCTAGACATAGTCTCTCTGGAAGGGAAGCGTGTAATCAAACGTCATTCTGATGATGTTGAACCATATGATTATGAATCATATAGGTAATACGTATCTTATCTAAAGATGACTAAAATACCCTTTTATGAAAAGGTTATAAAATCTTGAAAATTTGTCTAAGGCCTAAACATACCGATGTTTGTTGGCTTGTGACAATTAATGCTATAAATAATTGTTTGTTAATCTCTATGACTATTTTTAGAAATAGTTGGATGTACTTATTGAAGTACGATAATTCGGAAAGCCTGAAAGGTTCGAGCTAGTACGAATATGAGATTGACGAGCTACTTAGGAATTAATCTTCAATTGGATTGAAGTAATTAATACCTGAAGGGTGTTTCAGAAGTCGTCTGAAAGGAATAAGATTCTCCCTTGAAGGATACCATCTTTGGGATACTCAATTAGATTGTGTTCCCAAAATGGAAACAACACTTTATATGATAAAGGTGTGACGCAAGCCATGCGAAGTATCCCTTACCCGTTTTGGGATAGTGCCCTCATACTTAACCAAGTTCCAAAGAATAAAGGTTGAATAAATTCCATATTAGACATGGAAGGGGATAATGTCGAATCTATCTTAATCGATGATTTGAGGTTGTCATAGGCAAAGTCAGAAAGGCTTGGAGCCTAGTACGACATATGCAACTTTGTGGAATGTCTTAGCTAGTACGCTGGATATTATTTACTTGTCCGCGGAGCAAAATGTTTGTCTCCAAACATGCTGTCTTCTAAAGGAAGTGTTTCTTCCAAGAGAGACAGTGGGAGTAAATAAGATCTCAAAAGAGTTTGAGAACCGCAATTATATATTCAACCATTGGAACGTGAGCAGACGCCACATAGCGATGAGGTGTAGAACACTGCTCAGAGCACACAAAAGTTCTGTAAGTCCGTGGATAACCTCAAGCCTGAAAAGGCTGCTGGTATGTTCATCTTGAAGAATGAATATCTCACGACTTGTGAAAGAATGTTTGAAAGGCATTTGAGAGATATGGCCAGGAGCCATAAAATCTGAATTAGATTCCATCAGTGACAACCAGGTTGCGAACCTAGTCTGTCTTACCTGAAGGGAGTGTCCCTGAAAGGCTGAAATGGATGGTAATATGATTACCATAAGGCTATAGTGACGGCTGAAGGGTATGAGGTGTAAACCTTGTAATTATCATTATGCTGCCAGCTGTGCCCAGTTCTATTCAGACTATGCTTGTTATAACTTCGTATCATGACTATATGATAGTGTTGAAGACGTTGGGCAGACAGCTCGATGTTCATAGACAATAACATGATGTGTAAGCCCGCGAGATCCATTTATGGACTCAAACAAGTTTCTCTAGACGATTTCTTTGTTTGATTATCAAAGGAGTTTGATTTAGTCAAAAGAAGAATATGCCCAATGTGCAAGATGGATAGTGGGAGTGTGTTACGATTTTTGAGTAAGGTATTAGATATCTCTCTCGAGAATTAATACCCCATGTCACAGTCAATTAATGTTTGGTAGTTCAAGGTCTTTACAAAAGCACTTGGATTAGCAGTTCTTAATTTTAGAAATAAGAATCTATAGCGATAGATTTAACTGCTGTTAGATTATAGTTTACCTATATAGATGTGATGCTAAAAGAAGTTTAGCATAGATCGCGAGATCTGTCTATGTTAGGACATTGGTCCTAAAGATAAGGTGAAAGATGATGCTTATGGAAGGTTTCCTTCGCTACTGCAATAGGAACCATCTTATAGGTAATGCCGGATGTTCATAGTCCATGAATAGTCATGAGCAAGTATGAAAGTAAATCTGGTGAATGTCGAGAATATCCTTAAACAAGTTAAGGAAGAATTCCTGGTTTATCGAAACTTTGAATTAAATAAACGTAGATATACAGACGTATATCCTGAGTCTTATGAAGGCGAGTGGGAGCTATGATCTGGGTTTGCAGTCACTTTGATTAAGTGATACAGTGAGCTGGAAATGTTCTAGCGTATGGGTCGCTGTAAATTCTACAACTTAGCCAAAACACAGTAGTGCCTTAGAGGCGCAGCGGGAGCAGTACATGGATCTAGAAGGTTCATTCCTGAACCTTGTACGGTTCTTTCACCTTTTCTATATAGCTGATATAGTAAGTGGATTTATTGCTTGAAGCAAGGACCAGGGTCTCGTCAGAGATTCGTGTGTGTGTTGAGGCGGTGCTTTTGACTTGGTCAATTTGGATCATGATATGAAGATAGTCTGAGTCCCCACGGATAACGATCCGTTAATGGCTAGGGCTGGTTGCGAGTAGTGCATGAGATTCTTGTGTTTCAACTTGGTCTTGTGTGTGCGAGTGATTGGTTTTAGGCCAAGTGGAAGATTGTTGAAATAGTGTCCTAAACCCAATCGGGTTGGACCGGATCCAACCGGGTCGGATCATTTCTACTATTTCTTTATATTTGTACATAGATTAAATGGCTTTTCTGTTGTCATATATCTGTTCTTCTAAAGAACCAATTATGAATTGTTATATGATAACGTCCTTAGTATTAAACCGTGATAGAGAAACCATGATAGGCGATTATGGTTGATGAGATCTCTAATCACTTTAATAAGTTTGATACTTAAATGTCTCTAGGCTGATGTACTATTAAACAGGGCATTGATAGTATAAACAAGACTAGCACGTATTAGATGTCTTCTGTCTTTAAGGGCGGGGATAGATCTCGTCTATCAAAGTGTAGAGACACTTGGACTGTACGTGGACGTGTATTAGAGAATGCGTACGTTAGACTGACCCACTTACACGGATAAGTGTCACACTATGTGACGGTTGTGTAATTATCCTTAAGACCGGAGTCTTCATGGCATCACGGTGTGGATTGTCATGCTTTGACACTATTGAGGTTTCCCCTAGCCACGGGCGATCATGCGGTAGTGATTGGGTATGATATTGAAGCATGCGGAGTATACATGATTGGTCGTCCGGGAATCGCGTATCCTATGATTGGGATCGAATATCCGAAATGGCCTTCTTATAAGGAATGTCTTACTCTCGTGAATCTTTGCAAAGTGGGAGTAAATGTGTTACTTGAGAGAGCATGATATCCAGATTATAAGATACGGTCTTTGATGTTTTGACACTCGACTAACGACCGTATGGATATTATTACAGCGATAGGATTGTAAGTTACACGGTAACTGTTTCACATGAAAGGTAGTAGTCATTGCATTTGACTCTTCCGATGATTGGGGGTCACGGTGTGTTGCTAGACGCTATCCCGTGATCGTTAGGCATGAAGGGCATTTTCGTAATTTGCACTTTGTGTCTACGGCCAACATATTCGGAAGCCTATCGGGTCACACACATAAGAACATCTAGCCGGATCAAAATGTGGTTATAGATGATAACCAAATAAGGAAAAAGTTTATCTCGAGACTATAAAGGTTATAGTGGTAAATTAATATGGTGGTATTTATTTATTATGAATAAATTAAATACAAGATATTAATAATATTATATTAATTAAAGAATATTCCGGAAGCCAATTAATGGCTAAAGGGGCGCATATATTATTGTGTATAAGATACACTTGGATTGTGCAATTTAATTAATGATATTACCTATTATTAATATTAGATATTAATAAAATAAAATAATATATATATATATATTGTGAATGAATGCGTGTGTGTGTGCATTAAATGCAAATTGGATTTGCATGCATGCAAGTATGCGTGTATATATATATGATATTAATAGATTTTTATATGTGTAATATATATGTGATATATACACATGTGTAAATTGATTTATGGTAATATAATAAAAGATAAATATTGTCAATATAAGATATTGACAATATCTTGAAAATATTCAATATAAGATATTGACAATATCCTAGATTTATTTAATATGAGATATTGTAATAAATGAGATAAATCAATCAATTATATTTTCCTTATTTTATTGGAGAAAGGTTTTCTTCCTTTCCACTCTATTATTGGCGCCACTTATCACTATAAATAAGAGGTGGGTGTCAAGCTCTTTTATACATCATAATTCCAAGAGCTAATAGTTCTTGTGTAAAATAGAGAGCATCCTTTTGAGAGTTGGAGAGAGGGGAAAAAGGCCGGTCTAGCAACCGGAGTTTTCCAATAGCAATCCATGATGGGATTCCGGCGGGCTGTTCGTGTGGACTAGCGGTAGAGGCCGAACACTTGGGCGGCTCTATGCAGAACTACTCTCCTTAGACGGTCAAAGCGTCGATCTTTTAGATCAACCAAGGTAACCACCGTCTACTACTTGTTTGTTTATTGCTTAAACGAAGTCGATCTTGGGTCGATAGGAAATAAATTTTTGAATTCCGCTGCGTTCCCGCGTAGATTTCCTAACAGTGATTATATCAATGGACGCTTATTCACTCTATAGGTTGAGTATAAGTATATATCTATAATTGGTAGAGTTCAGTTTCGGGTTTATGGTGGCGTAATCCCGGAATTAATAATTTAATATATTTATTTTGTTCGATGAATATTATATTTAATTATTAGAGCTACTGGTTATAGGTCCATGGTCCCTAATGTGGCTCCTGTAATTCGGGTGTTTTTTCTTGTAATTGGACCTCGGTGAAAATTAATTGGCTGGGCCAATTAATTGATATGCAAAATATTATTTAGTTGGGCTAAATAATATAATACACAGAAAAGACATTTTCTGTGGGCCTAAACCCTAGTGTGTGGTGCCATTTACCTCCTTAAATGCAAGATTTGATTTTCTTGTGTGACTAATTATTTACTTGTTAAATAATTAATTAATAAATGATAATTGATTGATTGATTAATCACAATCTTTTATAAATGGAATTATCCTTTATTGTGATTTCTTTTTAATTATTTAATTAATTAATTAGAAACTTGGAGGCCAAGGATTTACTCTCCTATATAAAGAGAGTTATTCCAAGACATATGTTACAAGCATAATTTCGACTTGTGCACACACAAATAAAGTGAGAAAAATTTGTTTCTTGTCTTGGATTTCTGGTTGAATAAAAACTTGGAGTTTTTCTTGGAAGCATATCAAGGAGGCTTCAATTCCAAGAATCGGTGTCCACCAACCACCGTTTGAGAGAACACATTGGAAGATCTTGGATTCTCTTCCTACTATTGGTATGGTTTTTCTTAACCCCCTTGTAGTAATTAAATCCTTTGTTTTTGTGTTATAATATATGAATCGTTATCCATCCGCTGCGCATAGATCTAATTTGTTTAGATCTAAGATCCTACTTCCTACATGTATATTATTGTATTAGAGTTTACTCAAGATGGGGGTTAACAATTTTTGTATATAATTATAGTAGAGTTCACTCAAAATGCAGGTTTACAACTTTTAGTAGAGCTTACTAAAAACGGGGGTTTACAACTTTTTGTATATAATTGTATAGTAGAGTTTACTCAAAACGGGGATTTACAACATTTTGTATATAATTGTATAGTAGAGTTTACTCAAAATGGGGGTTTACAACTTTTTGTACAATAAAACGGGGGTTTACAACTTTTTGTATATAATTGTATTGTAGAGTTTACTCAAAACGGCGGTTTACAACTTTTTGTATATTATTGTATTAGAGTTCACTCAAAACGGGGGTTTACAACTTTTTGTACATAATTATAGTAGAGTTCACTCAAAACGGAGGTATACAACTTTTTGTATATAATTGTATAGTAGAGTTTACTCAAAACGGGGGTTTACAACTTTTTGTATATAATTGTATAGTTGAGTTTACTCAAAACGGGAATTTACAACTTTTTGTATATAATTGTATAGTGGAGTTTACTCAAAATGGGGATTTACAAAATTTTGTATATAATTGTATAGTAGAGTTTACTGAAAACGGGGGTTTACAACTTTTTGTATATAATTGTATAGTAGAGTTTACTCAAAACGGAGGTTTACAACTTTTTGTATATTATTGTATTAGAGTTTACTCAAAAGTGGGGTTTACAACTTTTTGCAAATAATTGTATAGTATAGTTTACTCAAAACGGGGGTTTACAACATTTTGTATATTATTGTGTTAGAGTTTACTCAAAACGAGGGAACGGGGGTTTACAACTTTTTGTATATTATTGTATTAGAGTTTACTCAAAACAGGGGTTACAACTTTTTGTATATAATTATAGTAGAGTTCACTCAAATCGGAGGTTTACAACTTATTGTATGTAATTGTATAGTAGAGTTTACTCAAAACAGGGGTTTACAACTTTTTGTAGATTATTGTATTAGAATTTACTCAAAACGGGTGTTTACAACTTTTTGTATATAATTGTATAGTAGAGTTTTCTCAAAACGGGGATTTACAACTTTTTGTATATAATTGTATTGTAGAGTTTACTAAAAACGGGAGTTTACAACTTTTTGTATATAATTGAATAGTAGAGTTTACTCAAAACGTGGTTAACAACTTTTTGTATATAATTATAGTAGATTTCACTCAAAACGGAGGTTTACAACTTTTTGTATATAATTATAGTAGAGTTTACTCAAAAAGGGGGCTAACAACTTTTTGGAAATAATTGTATAGTAGTGTTTACTCAAAACGGGGGTTTTACAACTTTTTGTATATTAATGTATTAAAGTTTACTAAAAATGGGGGTTAACAACTTTTTGTATATAATTACAGTAGAGTTCACTCAAATCGGAGGTTTACAATGTTTTGTATATAATTGTAAAGTAGAGTTTACTCAAAAAGGGGGTTTAAAACTTTTTGTATATTATTATATTAGAGTTTACTCGAAAGGGGGGTTTACAACTTTTTGTATATAATTTTAGTAATGTTCCCTCAAAACGGTGGTTTACAACTTTTTGTATATTATTGTATAGTAGAGTTACTCATAAAAAGGGTTTACAACTTTTTGTATATAATTGTATAGTAGAGTTTACTCAAGTCGGGGGTTTACAACTTTTTGTATATAATTGTATTAGAGTTTACTCAAAATGGGGGTTAACAATTTTTGTATATAATTATAGTAGAGTTCACTCAAAATGGAGGTTTACAACTTTTTCTATATAATTGTATAGTAGAGTTTACTCAAAACGGGGGTTTACAACTTTTTGTATATAATTGTGTAGTAGAGTTTACTCAAAACGGGGTTTTAGAACATTTTGTATATAATTGTATATTAGAGTTTACTCAAAACGGGGGTTTACAACTTTTTGTATATAATTGTATAGTAGAGTTTACTCAAAACAGGGGTTTACAAATTTTTGTATATTATTGTATTAGAGTTTACTCAAAACTGAGGTTTACAACTTTTTGTTTATAATTATTGTAGAGTTTACACAAAATGGGGGCTTACAACTTTTTGTATATAATTGTATAGTAGAGTTTACTCAAAACGGGGGTGATGCGATACCTGCCCAAGAAATGGCTAAGGGATCAATGATGAGCTATGGGAAACCTAGACCTAGCGTCGCCGACCTAGGACTGAGGCCAAGAATAAACAACGTCTCGCTCGCAATGCTGATTCGTTCTTGAAAGGGGTGTGCCTTCTACGACAAAGAAGCCACTCACGCACAAGTGATTTGTTTAAGTCGACTCGACTTAAGAAATGTTTTACTAAATTTCAATAATAATAATATGATGTTTTATTATGATAGTAGCTTGCCTATATATAGGCTACAAATAAAAGACTTTTCCATCTCCTAAGAAATGTGGGAGAAGGAAAATAAATAAAATCCTAACCAAACTAGGAATAGAAGAGGCACCCCACCTTTGGGCTTTTCTAGTGTTCCTTGTGTCTTCTAAGCCCACAAGATAATTATTAAATAAAATCCTACCTAAAAATAATAAAACAAGCCCAAATAACCTAATAAATGGGGCCAAAATAAATGGACAGTCTTATCGACAAAATAAATAAATACAAGACTTTGTTCCACATCATCCAAGTCCATATTCATGCTCTTCAAGCCCAATAATATAGGAAGTGCATTTTATGGGCTGGTCTTCAACTTGCTTGGACTGGATCCTATCATTCCCTCCTCCCTGTTCGAAAGCATTCATCCTCGAATTAGAAGGATGTCGTACAACTCATCAACACACACAAAACTCGAACAAACCACAAAAAGCCGCAATGAAATGCCGGGGTCAAATACAAAGTTGATACACGACTGCAAACCAATTGACCGTGGACAAGAAGAGCCAAACTTCACCATTTGAACAAAAGAACAAACCCGTGGCTGGATATTAACGATGAAGCTGGGAGAGGTAACAATATAATCATAGCCATTCAGACTAGGATGGACAGCACCATGTGCTTCAAATGGGTCAATGAAAATATGCGCCGGCTTGCCATGACTATGATCTAGATCATGAGAAACCAAAGGCAATATAGGGGCAGCATTGGATGTTTCCAACAGCCCAGTGTCCACCTCATGTGGATGATCATCATGTACCTGCAAAGAAGATTCAACAAGGCTGGAGGTAGAAGTTAATACATAGAATCTTCGCTTTTCTCCCCAATAGACGCTGTAGACAATTCCACTTGTGCATCAACAACTTGAGGCCCCTTTGCCTCGTTTTCCAACACAACACAAGAATCATCCAACTCTTCCCGCTCAGTGTCACCCACAACATAACCATCAACGAATATCGCATCCAAGTGCACCACCTCGTGCACAACCAATACCTCGTCACTCTCAACTACGTCTGCCACATGTGCACCCTCCTCTTTTTTCAACTCCGCCTCACTAGTACTAACACCCTCTTCGGTTTTCTCTGCAACTAATGCTTGGGCTTTCTTACGTTTAGCCTTCCGTTTGGCCTCATCAGCCAGAAAATTCTCCCAAAACAGTTCACTTTCCCTCATCCGCTGCGTTGAACGCTCATCGCGTTCCTTTAGTTTTAGCATAAACTTCTCAAAAGTCCTACCCATCTCTTCTAACACTTTGTGAGTTTCATTTCGATCAACTAACTCATTTTCCACATTTTTGTACGCTTCAACCTCATTCAAGTAATGACGGGGCACAAAACGTTGCTTTATTTCTCTTTTCATTTCAGTCCAAGTACTAACCTCTAGATCCCCATGCATATGCCTCAAAAAATTTAATTCTTTCCACCATGTCACAGCATTTCCAGTGAAACAACGTTGTGCAAGATCATACTTCTTCTTGTCCGAATATGTATGGCATGCAAAAATCCGCTCCAACTTAGCTTCCCACTGAAAATATGCATCACCATCACGTGTACCACGAAATGGTGGCAATGCCATTTGTACCTCACAACTCTCGTGTTTCCACTCACCCTCACTCCCTTAGTCGTAGGAATACCCTTGCAAACAAATTAGAATAACGATCAACACGAGTTATAATTCAAAAGCAACATTCTAGACTTAGACAACTAGGGTTCGGTTTGAAAATTTTGGTGACGGAAACAAGGGGTGAAGGGCGTGTGAAATGGGTAAGGAGGTGAAGTAGAGTTGCAAGATTTGGAAAAAAAAGGTAATTAAGGATGGACGATTTCACCTTTTGAGAAAGTCGGGATCCTAGGAGTTTTGTAGTTAAGTAAAGGATGTAGGATTTCAGTTTTTGGCGAAGTCGGGATCCTAGGAAGAAAAAATTCGACCCACTTTTTTTTTTTAGTTAATGGCCGAATTCCTTCTGAATAATAAGAATTAGGGCAACCATGAAAAGAATCACAACAATAAGAAAACCTTAAATATGATGCTGTCAAAATTTAAACAATGACTTTTCATGTAGATTGTGATCAACATATGTCGAATCTGGCAAACCTCAAAATACGAAAGTTGTAGAAAAGATGCTTTCCTAGAGAATATCAAAATTTCAGATTTTTTGGAGTTATATAGGTCGCCCAAACAATCGTTATTCGGGATCAGGTGCAATCTGCCAAAAATTTACAGATTGATAGCAGTAAGGTTTGGTGCCGATTGTGGTGAAACAAAGATGAATCTGGGAAAACTCAAAGGATAAAAGTTGTAGATCCGCAAAAATTATCTTTAAGGTCACCAATTTTCAGGTAATTTGGAATCGTCCAGACCACAAAAATCAAATTCAAACGATGATTTACGGCTTTAGTTTTCTGGACAGATTGTTTTTGATTAATTGGTTCTTTTAGGCCAGATACGCGTTGCATTTGGATTGGGTGTAAAGAGGAAACCTTTAGAACGAGATGTTTTGGAGATGTGGTAAAAATTTCAGAATTTTTAGAGGTCTTTTGGTTAGGGAACGTCCTACTACAAAACGGGTCTGGAAACAAATTAGGGTTCTTGGGATGAAGGTTTGAAGATTTGAAGATCTTCAAGTTTTGTGGGTAGGATGGATGAAGATTTGAAGATATATGGGTGTTCTTGGAGAGGGGGATGAAAACAATGAGAAAAAAACGACTTTTTTTTAAATAAGAAACGAAAACTAAACAAGGAAAATTATACGGGGATATTTGATACCTTAGTCGCTGAGCTCTACTACCAACTGATGCGATACGTGCCCAGGAAATGGCTAAGGGATCAATGATGAGCTATGGGAAACCTAGACCAAGCGTCGCCGACCTAGGACTGAGGCCAAGAATAAACAACGTCTCGCTCGCAACGCTGATTCATTCTTGAAAGGGGTGTGCCTTCTACATGAAGAATGTGGAAAATGCAACTGCTCAGTACATGAAGCACGTGAATAAGCGCCGTAAGGAAGTTATCTTTGAACCCGGCGATTGGGTTTGGCTACATTATCGCAAAGACCGCTTTCCCAAACAGTAGAAAACCAAGTTACATCCTCGTGGTTACGGACCTTTTGAAGTGCTGGAGCTGATCAACAACAACGTCTACAAGATTTCCATTCTCGAAGATTGGGGCATCTCAAATTCGATTAATGTGGCTGATTTGATGCCCTTTGACCATCCTTACGATCTGAGGACAGATCCTTCGCAACTGAGAGGGAATGATACGATCCCGAATGAGGTTCCTAACCCTTTGGCCCCGATGTAGCCGATAGATCATCTTGTGATTCGAGATGGGCCTATGACAAGGCTCCAAAAGAAGAGGATGAGTGAGGCTTTGAATAATCTGATCATAGATATTCATTTGGAGCAAGTGCAACATAAGTCGGAAGAAGAACAGCCCATAAAATGCACCATTTATGCAATTGGGCTTGAAGATAACAATGATGGGCTTGGTTAAAATTGCAAGAATGTCTTTTAGTTATTTGTTTTATCAATAAGGATGTCCATTTATGTTGGCGCCATTTAGTAGGATCTTTGGGCTTGTTTTATTATTTTGGTGTTGGATTTTGTTTAATAATACCTTGTGGGCTTAGATGACACAAGAGAGACTAGAAAAGCCCATGTATAGGGCGCCTATTCTAAGTCCTAGTTTACCTAGGTTTTATTTTACTAGTTTCCTTCTCCCACATTGCTAAGGAGGATTACTAGTCTTTTATTTGTAGCCTATATATAGGCAAGAAACTGTCATAATAAACTACAACATTATTATTGAAATTCAATTAAACTTTGTCGTAGAGAAGACACCGCTTTCAGGAACGAATCAGCATCGCGAGCGAGACATTGTTTATTCTTGGCCTCAGTCCTAGGTCAGAGACGCTAGGTCTAGGTTTCCTTAGCTCGTCATTGATCCTTTAGTCAATTCCTGGGCATGTATCGTATCAGGGGGTTTACAATTTTTTGTATATTATTGTATTAGAGTTTACTCAAATGGGGGTTTACAACTTTTTGTGTATAATTATAGTAGAGTTCACTCAAAACGGGGGTTTACAACTTTTTGTACATAATTGTATAGTAGAGTTCATTCAAAACGGGAGCTTACAACATTTTGTAAATAATTATATAGTAGAGTTTACTCAAAACAGGTGTTTACAACTTTTTGTATATTAAGGTATTAGAGTTTACTCCAAATGAGGGATCGTGGGTTTACAAATTTTTGTATATAATTATATTAGAGCTCACTCAAAACAGAGGTTTACAACTTTTTGTATATAATTATAGTAAAGTTTACTCAAAACGGGGGTTTACAACTTTTTGTAAATAATTGTATAGTAGTGTTTACTCAAAATGGAGGTTTACAACTTTTTGTATATTATTGTATTAGAGTTTACTCAAAACGAGGGAACAGGGGTTTACAAATTTTTGTATAATATTGAATTAGAGTTTACTCAAAACGGGGGTTAACAACTTTTTATATATAATTATAGTAGAGTTCACTCAAATCGGAGGTTTACAACTTTTCGTATATAAATTTATAGTAGAGTTTACTCAAAACAGGGGTTTACAACTTTTTGTATATTATTGTATTAGAGTTTACTCAAAATAAGGGATTACAACTTTTTGTCTACAATTATAGTTGTGTTCCCTCAAAACGGGGGTTACAACTTTTTGTATATAATTGTATAGTAGAGTTTACTTAAAAAAAGGGTTTACAACTTATTGTATTAAACTGTATAGTAGAGTTTACTCAAAACAGGGGTTTACAACTTTTTGTATATTATTGTATTAGAGTTTACTCAAAATGGGGGTTAACAATTTTTGTATATAATTATGGGGGT
Source organism: Gentiana dahurica var. dahurica (assembly GCA_024500145.1). Taxonomy (NCBI): domain Eukaryota; kingdom Viridiplantae; phylum Streptophyta; class Magnoliopsida; order Gentianales; family Gentianaceae; genus Gentiana; species Gentiana dahurica. The sequence goes on from CM044897.1 coordinate 49,549,784, forward strand.
TCGCTCAAAACGGAGGTTTACAATTTTTTCTATATAATTGTATAGTAGAGTTTACTCAAAAAGGGGATTTACAACTTTTTGTACAATAAAATGGGGGTTTACAACTTTTTGTATATAATTGTATGGTAGAGTTTACTCAAAACAGCTGTTTACAACTTTTTGTATATAATTATAGAAGAGTTCATAACTTTTTGTATATAATTGTATAGTAGAGTTTATGGAAAACGGGGGTTTACAACGTTTTGTATATAATTATAGTAGAGTTTACTCAAAATGGGGGTTCACAACTTTTTGTTAAAAATTGTATAGTAGAGTTCATTCAAAACGGGGGTTTACAACTTTTTGTATATAATTGTATAGTAGAGTTTACTCAAAACGTTGTATATTATTATAGTAGAGTTTACTCAATACGGGGGTTTACAACTTTTTGTATATAATTATGGTAGAGTTCACTCAAAACGGAGGTTTACAACTTTTTGTATATAATTGTGTAGTAGAGTTTACTAAAAATGTGGGTTACAACTTTTTGTATATAATTGTATAGTAGAGTTTACTCAAAACGGGGGTTTACAACTTTTTGTATATTATTTTATGAGAGTTTACTCAAAACGGGGGTTTACAACTTTTAGTATACAATTGTATAGTAGAGTTTACTCAAGACGTGGGTTTACAACTTTTTGTAAATAATTATAGTAGAGTTTGCTCAAAACTGGGGTTTACAAGTTTTTGTATATAATTGTATATTAGAGTTTACTCAAAACGGGGGTTTACTACTTTTTGTATATAATTATATTGTAGAGTTTACTCAAAACGGGGGTTTACAACTTTTTGTATATAATTATATTGTAGAGTTTACTCAAAACGTATAGTAGAGTTTACTCAAAACGGGGATTTACAACTTTTTGTGTATAATTATATTGTAGAGTTTACTCAAAACGGGGGTTTACTACTTTTTGTATATAATTGAAGAGTACAGTTTACTCAAAATAGAGGTTTACATCTTATTGTATATAATTATAGTAGAGTTCACTCAAAACGGGGGTTTACAAATTTTTGTAAAAATTTTATAGTAGTGTTCACTCAAAACGGGGGTTAACAACTTTTTGTATATAAATGTATAGTAGAGTTTACTCAAAACGTTGTATGTTATTGTGTTAGTGTTTAAAAAAAACGGGGGTTTACAACTTTTTGTTATTAATTATAGTAGAGTTCACTTGAAACGGAGGTTTACAACTTTTTGTATATAATTTTATAGTAGAGTTTACTCAAAACGGGGGTTTACAACTTTTTGTATATTATTGTATAGTAGAAATTACTCAAAACAGGGGTTCACAACTTTTTGTATATTATTTTATTAGAGTTTACTCAAAACGGGGGTTAACAACTTTTTTTATATAATTATAGTAGATTTTGCTCAAAACGGGGGTTTTCAACTTTTTGTATATAATTGTATAGTAGAGTTTACTCAACACGGAGGTTTACAACTTTTTGTATATATTATATCTTAGAGTTTACTCAAAACGGGATTTACAGAATTTTGTATATAATTGTATAGTAGAGTTTACTCAAAACGGGGGTTTACATCTTTTTGTATATTATTTTTTTACAGTTTACTCAAAACGGGGGTTAACAACTTTTTGTCTATAATTATAGTATATTTCACTCAAAACGTAGGTTTACAACTTTTTGTTATAATTACAGTAGAGTTTACTCAAAACGGAGGATTGTAACTTTTTGTAAATAATTGTATAGTAGAGTTTACTCAAAACGGGGGTTTACAACTTTCTATATATTATTGTATTAGAGTTCACTCAAAACGGGGGTTTACAACTTTTTGTATATAATTATAGTAGAGTTCACTCAAAACTGAGGTTTACAACTTTTTGTATATAATTATCGTAGAGTTTACTCAAAACAGGGGTTTACAACTCTTTGTAAATAATTGTATAGTAAAGTTTACTCAAAACGGGGGTTTACAACATTTTGTATATTATTGTAGAGTTTACTCAAAACGAGGGAATGGGTGTTTACAACTTTTTGTATATTATTTTATTAGAGTTTACTCAAAACGGGGGATAACAACTTTTTATATATAATTATAGTAGAGTTCACTCAAATCGGAGGTTTACAACTTTTTGTATATAAATTTATAGTAGAGTTTACTCAAAACAGGGGTTTACAACTTTTTGTATATTATTGTATTGGAGTTTACTCAAAATAGGGGATTACAACTTTTTGTCTATAATTATAGTTGTGTACCCTCAAAACGGGGGTTACAACTTTTTGTATATAATTGTATAGTAGAGTTAACTTAAAATAAGGGTTTACAACTTATTGTATTAAATTGTATAGTAGAGTTTACTCAAAACAGGGGTTTACAACTTTTTGTATATTATTGTATTAGAGTTTACTCAAAACGGGGGTTAACAATTTTTGTATATAATTATAGTAGGGTTCGCTCAAAACGGAGGTTTACAATTTTTTCTATATAATTGTATAGTAGAGTTTACTCAAAAAGGGGATTTACAACTTTTTGTACAATAAAATGGGGGTTTACAACTTTTTGTATATAATTGTATGGTAGAGTTTACTCAAAACGGCTGTTTACAACTTTTTGTATATAATTATAGAAGAGTTCACTCAAAACGTAGGTTTACAACTTTTTGTATATAATTGTATAGTAGAGTTTACTCAAAATGGGGGTTTACAATGTTTTGTATATAATTGTATAGTAGAGTTTACTAAAAACGGGGGTTTACAACTTTTAGTATATAATTGTATAGTAGTGTTTACTCAAAACGGCGTTTTCCAACTTTTTGTAAAAAATTGTAAAGTAGAGTTCACTCAAAACAGGGGTTTACAACTTTTTGTATATAATTGTATAGTAGAGTTTACGGAAAACGGGGGTTTACAACGTTTTGTATATAATTATAGTAGAGTTTACTCAAAATGGTGGTTTACAACTTTTTGTTAAAAATTGTATAGTAGAGTTCATTCAAAACGGGGGTTTACAACTTTTTGTATATAATTGTATAGTAGAGTTTACTCAAAACATTGTATATTATTATAGTAGAGTTTACTCAAAACGGGGGTTTACAACTTTTTGTATATAATTATAGTAGAGTTCACTCAAAACAGAGGTTTACAACTTTTTGTATATAATTGTGTGGTAGAGTTTACTAAAAACGTGGGTTTACAACTTTTTGTATATAATTGTATAGTAGAGTTTACTCAAAACGGGGGTTTACAACTTTTTGTATATTATTTTATTAGAGTTTACTCAAAACGGGGGTTTACAACTTTTTGTATATTATTGTATTAGAGTTTACTCAAAATAGGGGTTTACAACTTTTTTTAAATATATGTACAGTAGAGTTTGCTCAAAACTGGGTTTACAAGTTTTTGTATATAATTGTATAGTAGAGTTTACTCAAACGGGGTTTACTACTTTTTGTATATAATTATATTGTAGAGTTTACTCAAAACGGGTGGGGGTGGGGGTTTACAACTTTTTGTATGTAATTGTGTAGTAGAGTTTACTCAAAACGGGGATTTACAACTTTTTCTGTATAATTATATTGTACAGTTTACTCAAAACGGGGGTTTACTACTTTTTGTGTATAATTGAAGAGTACAGTTTACTCAAAATAGAGGTTTACATCTTATTGTATATAATTATAGTAGAGTTTATTCAAAACGGGGGTTTACAAATTTTTGTAAAAATTGTATAGTACTGTTCACTCAAAACGGGGGTTAACAACTTTTTCTATATAAATGTATAGTAGAGTTTACTCAAAACGTTGTATGTTATTGTGTTAGTGTTTACACAAAATGGGGGTTTACAACTTTTTGTATATAATTGTATAGTAGAGTTTACGGAAAACGGGGGTTTACAACGTTTTGTATATAATTATAGTAGAGTTTACTCAAAATGGTGGTTTACAACTTTTTGTTAAAAATTGTATAGTAGAGTTCATTCAAAACGGGGGTTTACAACTTTTTGTATATAATTGTATAGTAGAGTTTACTCAAAACATTGTATATTATTATAGTAGAGTTTACTCAAAACGGGGGTTTACAACTTTTTGTATATAATTATAGTAGAGTTCACTCAAAACGGAGGTTTACAACTTTTTGTATATAATTGTGTTGTAGAGTTTACTAAAAACGTGGGTTTACAACTTTTTGTATATAATTGTATAGTAGAGTTTACTCAAAACGGGGGTTTACAACTTTTTGTATATTATTTTATTAGAGTTTACTCAAAACGGGGGTTTACAACTTTTAGTAAATAATTGTATAGTAGAGTTTACTCAAAACGGGGGTTTACAACTTTTTGTAAATAATTATAGTAGAGTTTGCTCAAAACTGGGGTTTACAAGTTTTTGTATATAATTGTATAGTAGAGTTTACTCAAAACGGGGGTTTACTACTTTTTGTATATAATTATATTGTAGAGTTTACTCAAAACAGGGTGGGGGGTGGGGGGTTTACAACTTTTTGTATGTAATTGTGTAGTAGAGTTTACTCAAAACGGGGATTTACAACTTTTTCTGTATAATTATATTGTACAGTTTACTCAAAACGGGGGTTTACTACTTTTTGTATATAATTGAAGAGTACAGTTTACTCAAAATAGAGGTTTACATCTTATTGTATATAATTATAGTAGAGTTTATTCAAAACGGGGGTTTACAAATTTTTGTAAAAATTGTATAGTACTGTTCACTCAAAACGGGGGTTAACAACTTTTTCTATATAAATGTATAGTAGAGTTTACTCAAAACGTTGTATGTTATTGTGTTAGTGTTTACACAAAATGGGGGTTTACAACTTTTTGTTATTAATTATAGTAGAGTTCACTCGAAACGGAGGTTTACAACTTTTTGTATATAATTGTATAGTAGAGTTTACTCAAAACGGGGGTTTACAACTTTTTGTATATTATTGTATAGTAGAAATTACTCAAAACAGGGGTTCACAACTTTTTGTATATTATTTTATTAGAGTTTACTCAAAACGGGGGTTAACAACTTTTTGTATATAATTATAGTAGAGTTTCTCAAAACGGGGGTTTACAACTTTTTGTATATAATTGTATAGTAGAGTTTACTCAAAACGGAGGTTTACAACTTTTTGTATATATTATATCTTAGAGTTTACTCAAAACGGGATTTACAGAATTTTGTATATAATTGTTTAGTAGAGTTTACTCAAAACGGGGGTTTACAACTTTTTGTATATTTTTTTTTTACAGTTTACTCAAAACGGGGGTTAACAACTTTTTGTCTATAATTATAGTATATTTCACTCAAAACGTAGGTTTAAAATTTTTTGTTATAATTATAGTAGAGTTTACTCAAAACGGAGGATTGTAACTTTTTGTAAATAATTGTATAGTAGAGTTTACTCAAAACGGGGGTTTACAACTTTCTGTATATTATTGTATTAGAGTTTACTCAAAACGGGGGTTTACAACTTTTAGTAAATAATTGTATAGTAGAGTTTGCTCAAAACGCGGGTTTACAACTTTTTGTAAATAATTATAGTAGAGTTTGCTCAAAACTGGGGTTTACAAGTTTTTGTATATAATTGTATAGTAGAGTTTACTCAAAACGGGGGTTTACTACTTTTTGTATATAATTATATTGTAGAGTTTACTCAAAACGGGGTGGGGGGTGGGGGGTTACAACTTTTTGTATGTAATTGTGTAGTAGAGTTTACTCAAAACGGGGATTTACAACTTTTTGTGTATAATTATATTGTAGAGTTTACTCAAAACGGGGGTTTACTACTTTTTGTATATAATTGAAGAGTACAATTTACTCAAAATAGAGGTTTACATCTTATTGTATATAATTATAGTAGAGTTTACTCAAAACGGGGGTTTACAAATTTTTGTAAAACTTGTATAGTAGTGTTCACTCAAAACGGGGGTTAACAACTTTTTGTATATAAATGTATAGTAGAGTTTACTCAAAACGTTGTATGTTATTGTGTTAGTGTTTACACAAAACGGGGGTTTACAACTTTTTGTTATTAATTATAGTAGAGTTCACTCGAAACGGAGGTTTAAAACTTTTTGTATATAATTGTATAGTAGAGTTTACTCAAAACGGGGGTTTACAACTTTTTGTATATTATTGTATAGTAGAAATTACTCAAAACAGGGGTTCACAACTTTTAGTATATTATTTTATTAGAGTTTACTCAAAACGGGGGTTAACAACTTTTTGTATATAATTATAGTAGAGTTTGCTCAAAACGGGGGTTTACAACTATTTGTATATAATTCTATAGTAGAGTTTACTCAAAACGGAGGTTTACAACTTTTTGTATATATTATATCTTAGAGTTTACTCAAAACGGGATTTACAGAATTTTGTATATAATTGTATAGTAGAGTTTACTCAAAACGGGGGTTTACAACTTTTTGTATATTATTTTTTTACAGTTTACTCAATACGGGGGTTAACAACTTTTTGTATATAATTAAAGTATATTTCACTCAAAACGTAGGTTTACAACTTTTTGTTATAATTATAGTAGAGTTTACTCAAAACAGAGGCTTGTAACTTTTTGTAAATAATTGTATAGTAGAGTTTACTCAAAACGGGGGTTTACAACTTTCTGTGTATTATTGTATTAGAGTTCACTCAAAACGGGGGTTTACAACTTTTTGTATATAATTATAGTAGAGTTCACTCAAAACTGAGGTTTACTACTTTTTATATATAATTATAGTAGAGTTTACTCAAAACAGGGGTTTACAACTCTTTGTAAATATTTGTATAGTAAAGTTTACTCAAAACGGGGGTTTACAACATTTTGTATATTATTGTAGAGTTTACTCAAAACGAGGGAATGGGTGTTTACAACTTTTTGTATATTATTTTATTAGAGTTTACTCAAAACGGGGGTTAACAACTTTTTGTATATAATTATAGTAGAGTTCAATCGGAGGTTTACAACTTTTGCATATAATCGTATTGTAGAGTTTACTTAAAATGGGGTTTACAACTTTTTGAATATTATTGTATTAGAGTTTACTCAAAACGGGGGTTTACAATTTTTGTATATAATATAGTAGTGTTCCCTCAAAACAGGGGTTTACAACTTTTTGTATATAATTGTATAGTAGAGTTTACTCAAAAAAAGGGTTTACAACTTTTTGTATATAATTGTATAGTAGAGTTTACTCAAAACGGGGGTTTACAACTTTTTGTATATAATTGTATAGTAAAGTTTGCTCAAAACAGCTGTTTACAACTGTTTGTATATTATTGTATTAGAGTTCCCTGAAAACGGGGGTTTACAACTTTTTGTATATTATTGTATTAGAGTTCACTCCAAACGGGGGTTTACAACTTTTTGTATATAGTTGTATAGTAGAGTTTACTCAAAATGTTGTATATTATTATAGTAGAGTTTACTCAAAAAGGGGGTTTACAACATTTTGTATATAATTATAGTAGAGTTCACTCAAAACAGATGTTTACAACTTTTTGTATATAATTGTATAGTAGAGTTTACAAAAAACGTGGGTTTACAACATTTTGTCTATAATTGTGTAGTAGAGTTTACTCAAAACGGGGGTTAACAACTTTTTGTATATTATTTTATTAGAGTTTACTAAAAACGGAGGTTTACAACTTGTTGTATATAATTGTATAGTAGTGTTTACTCAAAACGGCGTTTTACAACTTTTTGTTAAAAATTGTAAAGTAGAGTTCACTCAAAACTGGGGTTTACAACTTTTTGTATATAATTGTATAGTACAGTTTACGGAAAATAGGGGTTTACAACTTTTTGTATATAATTATAGTATAGTTTACTCAAAACGGGGGTTTACAACTTTTTGTATATAATTGTATAGTAGAGTTTACTCAAAACGTTGTATATTATTATAGTAGAGTTTACTTAAAACGGGGGTTTACAACTTTTTGTATATAATTGTATAGTAGAGTTTACTCAAAACGGGGGTTTACAACTTTTTGTATATCATTTTATTTGAGTTTACTCAAAACGGGGGTTTACAACTTTTTGTATATAATTGTATAGTAGAGTTTACTCAAAATGGGGGTTAGCAACTTTTTGTAAATAATTATAGTAGAGTTTGCTTTAAATGGGGGTTTACAAGTTTTTATATATAATTGTATAGTAGAGTTTACTCAAAACGGGGTTTACAACTTTTTGTATATTATTGTATAAGAGTTTACTCAAAACGGGGGTTTACAAATTTTTGTATATAATTGTATTGTAGATTTAACTCAAAACGGGGGTTACAACTTTTTGTATATAATTGTATAGTAGAGTTTACTCAAAACGGGGATTTACAACTTTTTGTATATAATTATATTGTAGAGTTTACTCAAAACGGGGGTTTACAACTTTTTGTATATAATTGAATAGTACAGTTTACTCAAAACCGAGGTTTACATCTTTTTGTATATAATTATAGTAGATTTTACTCAAAACGTTGTATATTATTATAGTAGAGTTTACTCAAAACGGGGGTTTACAACTTTTTGTATATAATTGTGTAGTAGAGTTTACTAAAAACGTGGATTTACAACTTTTTGTATATAATTGTCTAGTAGAGTTTGCTCAAAACGGGGGTTTACAACTTTATGTATATTATTTTATTAGAGTTTACTCAAAACGGGGGTTTACAACTTTTTGTATATAATTGTATAGTAGAGGTTACTCAAAATGGGGGTTAACAACTTTTTGTAAATAATTATAGTAGAGTTTTCTTTAAATGGGGGTTTACAAGTTTTTATATATAATTGTATAGTAGAGTTTACTCAAAACGGGGGTTTACAACTTTTTGTATATAATTATATTGTAGAGTTTACTCAAAACGGGGTTACAACATTTTGTATATAATTGTATAGTAGAGTTTACTCAAAACGGGGATTTACCACTTTTTGTATTTAAATATATTGTGGAGTTTACTCAAAACGGGGGTTTACAACTTTTTGTATATAATTGAATAGTACAGTTTACTCAAAACGGATGTTTACATCTTTTTGTATATAATTATAGTAGAGTTTACTCAAAACGGGGGTTTACAACTTTTTGTGAAAATTGTATAGTAGTGTTCACTCAAAACGGAGGTTAACAACTTTTTGTATATAATTGTATAGTAGAGTTTTACTCAAAACGTTGTATATTATTGTCTTAGAGTTTACACAAAACGGGGGTTTACAACTTTTTGTTATTAATTATAGTAGAGTTCACTCGAAACGGAGGTTTACAACTTTTTGTATATAATTGTATAGTAGAGTTTACTCAAAACGGGGGTTTAAATTTTTTGTATATAATTGTATAGTAGAAATTATTTTATTAGAGTTTACTCAAGACGGGGGTTAACAACTTTTTGTATATAATTATAGTAAAGTTTGCTCAAAACAGGGGTTTACAACTTTTTGTATATAATTGTATAGTAGAGTTTACTCAAAACGGAGGTTTACAACTTCTTGTATATATTGTATAGTAGAGTTTACTTAAAATCGGGATTTACAGAATTTTGTATATAATTGTATAGTAGAGTTTACTCAAAACGGGGGTTTACAACTTTTTGTATATTTTTGTATTACAGTTTACTCAAAACGGGGGTTAAAAACTTTTTGTATAAAATTATAGTAGATTTCTCTCAAAACGTAGATTTACAACTTTTTATTATAATTATAGTAGAGTTTACTCATAACGGACGCTTGTAACTTTTTGTAAATAATTGTATAGTAGAGTTTACTCAAAACGGGGGTTTACAACTTTTTGTATATTATTGTTTTAGAGTTCACTCAAAATGGGGGTTTACAACTTTTTGTATATAATTATTATAGAGTTCACTCAAAACTGAGGTTTACAACTTTTTGTATATAATTATAGTAGAGTTTACTCAAAACGTTGGTTTACAACTTTTTGTAAATAATTGTATAGTAAAGTTTACTCAAAACAAGGGTTTACAACATTTTGTATATTATTGTGTTAGAGTTTACTCAAAACGAGGGAATGAGGGTTTACAACTTTTTGTATATTATTTTATTAGAGTTTACTCAAAACGGGGGTTAACAACTTTTTGTTTATAATTATAGTAGAGTTCACTCAAATCGGAGGTTTACAACTTTTTGTATATAATCGTATAGTAGAGTTTACTTAAAATGGGGGTTTACAACTTTTTGAATATTATTGTATTAGAGTTTACTCAAAACGGGTGTTTACAATTTTTGTATATAATATAGTAGTGCTCCCTCAAAACGGGGGTTTACAACATTTTGTATATAATTGTATAGTAGAGTTTACTCAAAAAGAGGGTTTACAACTTTTTGTATATAATTGTTGAACGATGTAGGATCTCAGATCTAAACGAGTTAGATCTACGCGCAGCGGATGGATCACGACTTATACAACACAATACATAATTAAAGGACTTAAACTACTACAAGGGGGTTATGAACATGTTACCAATAACGGGAAGAGAAGCCTTGATCTTCTGATGTGTTCTCCAAACGGCGGTTGGTGGACACCCTTCTTGATACACGAACCTCCTTGATATGCAACACCAAGAAAAACTTAGAGTTTTTCTTCTACTAAAACCCTAGACAAGAAAAACAAATTTTTTCTCTCCTTTTACAAGTGGTCAAGTCGAAATATTGCCAATACCTAAGGCTTGGGAGAACTCTCTTTATATAGGAGAGTAATCCTTGTCCTCCAAGGATTTAATAATTAAGAGATAATTATTACATAAATCCTTTATTCCAAATAAAAGATAAATAAAATGATTATCCCAAACAAATTAGGATAAATCATATTATTATCTAATATTCCATGAATTATCATTTAACAAATAAAAGATAAATCACATGTCAAATAATTATCCAAGAAAAATAAATTCTCTCTAATTAAATAACATCACAATTGGCGCCACATGTAGGGTTACTAAGCCCACATAAAATGTCTTTTATGTGTATTATATTATTTAGCCAACTAAATAATATCCATGCATATCAATTAATTAGCCCAGCCAATTAATTATCACTGAGGCCCAAATAACAAGATTATTAGTCCGAATTACAGAAGCCACATCGGGGACCATGGACCTATAACCAGTAGCTCCAATAATTAATTATTCATCGAACAGAATAAGTACATTAATTATTAATTCCGGGATTACGCCACCATAAACCCGAAACTGAACTCTACCGATTATAGATGTATACTTATACTCAACCTATAGAGTGAATAAGCGTCCATTGATATAATCACTACATACGGATTAACCCTCCATAGACTATCCACTCTGTGTGGGATGTCTCCATAAAACCCGACACAGAATGTCATATCCTTATTTACCATTAAACCCCTGATGATCAATTAGTACACATATCTGACTAGTAGCTAATTAGTCAAATGTGAACTCCCGGGATCGATCACTTTCTTAGGGCTAACAAATAAGGGGACTGTCTCTCTACTTCCTGCAGGAAGGAATGGATTCCATGTCTGTGAAAATCAGAACTACTCACTCATCAGGAGATAGTGCCAATGAGATGTGGCTTGGAACACATATTCAAGTGAACCGTAACTAACACATCAAACACTACCCCGAGACAAGCAACACCATGTGATCACCTCAGGATTAAGGTTGATCCATATATGATCATCTAATGATTTAATAAGATTCCTCGATTACGGAATTATACCGAGAAATACAGATTAAATCGGTCCAGTCCTATATGAATGCCATCATATATAAATGCCCCACGTAAGTACCCTCTACCGACAGTCCGGATAAGACTATCACACCCTAAGGTGTTCTGGGTGCATTATTGGTGTTTTAATCAAGAGACCCTAAACTCTGATTAAGTTCACCACGGACTAACAGTTTAAGTATATCACCACTAACTCAATCCTCACGAGTAATCCATACACTGAGTTAAGCGGTTACATACTGATATAATTAGGGTTTGCAGCAGTGTATACTATATAAGCACAAAGCAAATAAGAAGAATAATAAAATCTTTCATTTATTAATTAAAACAATTACAAAAATTGTCTTTCGGGCACTACGCCTAACAATCTCCCACTTGCACGAATGACAAGTAATAATTGTTTTAGAGCACACCTATTAACTATTACAGCAAGAACTACATCTCCCACTTGCTCTATAGCAAATGACTTATTTCTCGAATGCCCATGTTTTCCAAGTGCCTCATAAAGACCTCAATGGAAAGCGTCTTTGTAAACGGATCAGCAAGGTTGTCGGCTGAGGGGATTTTCATGACGGAAATGTCTCCGCTTTGAGCAATTTCTCTGATTAAATGGTAGTTTCTCTCTATATGCTTTGACTTTTGGTGACTTCGGGGTTCTCTGGAATTCGACAATGCCCCGTTGTTCTCACAGTAGAGACGTATCGGATCTTCGGGATTTAGGATTACTCCTAAATCTCCCAGGAACTTCTTGAGCCACACCGCTTTCTTAGCTGCCTCAGAGGCCGCTATGTATTCGGCTTCCATAGTTGATTCGGCCGTACTGGATTGCTTGACGCTTCTCCAGACTATTGCTCCGCCTCCAAGAGTGAACACTGAGCCTGATGTCGATTTGCGATCATCTTTATCTGACTGAAAGTCAGAATCAGTGTACCCTGACATGTCCAAGTTCGCACCCGAATATACAAGCATATAATTCCTCGTTCTCTTAAGATACTTGAGAAGATTCTTCACTGCCGTCCAATGGTTCATGCCCGGATTGGATTGAAATCGGCTGACCAAGCCCACGCCATAATAGATGTCTGGTCTAGTACACAACATAGCATACATCAGACTACCAACATCCGAAGCATATGGTATTCGTCTCATACTCTCAATTTCCTCAGGAGTCTGTGGAGACTGCTTCTTAGAGAGTTGAATGCCGTGACGGGTTGGTAGGAAACCCTTCTTTGCATTCGTCATGCTATAACGCAACAACATCTTATCTATGTAAGATGCTTGGGATAGAGCCAACATCCCATTCTTGCGATCCCGTACAACTTGGATCCCCAGAATATAACTCGCCTCTCCCAAATCTTTCATTTGAAATTGCGTGGATAACCAATTCTACACCTCTGACAACATCCTCTTATTGGGTCCAATTAGTAGAATGTCGTCAACATACAACACTAAGAACGCCACCTGATCTTTGACGACCTTCTTGTATACACAAGGCTCATCAAAGTTCTGTTCGAAACCATACGACTTGACTGTTTCATCGAATCTATGATTCCAAGACCGAGATGCTTGCTTTAACCCATAAATGGATCTGAGCAACTTGCACACTTTGTGCTCTTGGCCTTTTTCGACAAATCCTTCTGGTTGCTGCATATATATTTCCTCATCAAGATAGCCATTTAGGAAGGCTGTCTTGACATCCATCTGCCAGATCTCATAATCTAGACATGCAGCAATCAAAATGAGGATCCGAATGGATTTTAGCATTGCCACAGGGGAGAAGGTTTCTTCGTAATCGATTCCCTCTCTCTGTGTGTAGCCTTTTGCCACTAGCCGAGCTTTAAAGGTTTCAACCTTTCCATCCACTCCTCGCTTTCTCTTGTTGATCCATTTACTGCCTATGGGTTGTACACCCTCAGGGCAACCCACAAGTTTCCAGACAGAGTTAGAGTACATAGACTCCATCTCCTGATTCATCGCCTCAACCCACATGTCCTTATCAGAATCATTCATAGCCTGCGATAGGACACTGGATCATCCTGCACTCCATCAGAGACGGCGATATTTGCCTCTGGTTGCATACCGTACCGCACTGGTGGCCGAACCACTCTGGTGGTACGTATGAGTGATCTAGGACTCTCAGGGTCGACAGGTGTATCAGTGGTGTTGTTGTTCGTGACACTAGGTGTCACAAGTGGTCTGACTTCATCAGAAAGTAACTCCTCGAGTATTATTTTGCTCCGAGGCTTGAAGTCCTTCATATATTGATCCTCGAGAAAAGTGGCGTGAGTTGAAACTATCACCCTCTGATCTTCTGGATCATAGAACAGACCTCCTCTTGTTCCTTGCGCATACCCTACAAACAGACATACTTTCGTACGTGCTTGCAATTTGCTAGTCTTTTCAACCAGCTCATGTGCCGGACACCCCCATATATGGTAGTGACGCAAACTAGGTTTACTCCCACTCCATAACTCTAGAGGCCTTTTCTCGATAGACTTTGGCGGCACCATATTTAAAATACGGACCGTTGTTTGAAGGGCATGTCCCCAAAAGGACACTGGCAGTGACGCGTAGCTCATCATGGATCTGACCAAGTCTTTTAAAGTACTGTTTCTCCGCTCAGCAACTCCGTTTTGCTGAGGCGTTCTGGGCGCAGAATGTTGGGAACAAATCCCATGTTCCAAAAGGTAGTCAGTGAAATCAGTATCCATGTACTCACCTCCGCGATCAGAGCGAAGGCATTTCAGAGACTTGCCCAACTGCCTTTTGGCTTCTGCCTGGAATTCCTTAAACTTTCCAAAAGCTTCGGACTTCCTAAGCATAGTAGAGTTTACTATAATTGTATAGTAGAGTTTACTCAAAACAGGGATTTACAACATTTTGTATATAATTGTATAGTGGAGTTTACTCAAAACGGGGGTTTACAACTTTTTGTATATAATTGTATAGTAGAGTTGACTCAAAACTGGGGTTTACAACTTTTTGTATATCATTGTATTAGAGTTTGCTCAAAACGGGGGTTAATAACTTTTTGTATATAATTATAGTAGAGTTCACTCAAAACGGAGGTTTACAACTTTTTGTATAGAATTATAGTAGAGTATACTCAAAACGGGGGCTTACAACTTTTTGTAAAAAATTGTATAGTAGAGTTTACTCAAAACGGGGCTTTACAAATTTTTGTATATAATTGTATCGTATGTTTACTCAAAATAGGGGTTTAGAACTTTTTGTATATAATTGTACAGTGGAGTTAACTCAAAACGGGGGTTTACAACTTTTTGTATATTATTGTATTAGAGTTTACTCAAAACGGGGGTTAACAACTTTTTGTATATAATTATAGTAGAGTTCCCTCAAAACGGAGGTTAACAACTTTTTGTATATAATTATAGTAGAGTTTACAAAAATCGGGGGAATACAACTTTTTGTAAATAATTGTAAAGTAGAGTTTACACAAAACCGGGGTGTACAACTTTTTGTATATTATTGTATTAGAGTTTACTCAAAATGTGGGGTTTACAACTTTTTGTATATAATGATAGTAGAGTTCACTCAAAACCGAGGTTTACAACTTTTTGTATATAATTGTAAAGGTTAGTTTACTCAAAACGGGTGTTTACAACTTTTTGTACAATATAACGGGGGTTTACAACTTTTTGTATATAACTGTATAGTAGAGTTTACTCAAAACGGCGGTTTACAACTTTTGTATATTATTGTATTAGAGTTCACTCAAAACGGGGGTTTACAAATTTTTGTATATAATTATAGTAGAGTTCACTCAAAATGGAGGATTACAACTTTTTGTAAAAAATTGTATAGTAGAGTTCACTCAAAACGGGGGTTTACAACTTTTTGTATATAATTATAGTAGATTTTACTCAAAAAGGGGGTTTACAACTTTTTGTAAAAAATTTTATAGTAGTGTTCACTCAAAACGGGGGTTTACAAATTTTTGTATATAATTGTATAGTAGAGTTTACTCAAAACGTTGTATATTATTGTATTAGAGTTTACACAAAATGGGGGTTTACAACTTTTTGTTATTAATTATAGTAGAGTTCACTCAAAACGGAGGTTTACTACTTTTTGTATATAATTGTATAGTTGAGTTTACTCAAAACGGGGGTTTACAACTTTTTGTATATATTTGTATAGTAGAAATTACCCAAAACGGGGGTTTACAACTTTTTGTATATTATTTTATACAGAGTTTACTCAAAACGGGGGTTAACAAGTTTTTGTATATAATTATAGTAGAGTTTGCTCAAAATAGGGGTTTACAACTTTTTCTATATAATTGTATAGTAGAGTTTACTCAAAACGGGGGTTTACAACTTTTTGTATATAATTGTATAGTAGAGTTTACTCAAAACGGGGATTTACAGAATTTTGTATATAATTGTATAGTAGAGTTTACTCAAAACGGGGGTCTACAACTTTTTGTTTATAATTATATAGTAGAGTTTACTCAAAACGGGGGTTTACAACTTTTTGTATATTATTGTGTTAGAGTTTACTCAAAACGGGGGTTAACAACTTTTTGTATATAATTATAGTAGATTTCACTCAAAACGTAGGTTTACAACTTTTTGTTATAATTATTGTAGAGTTTACTCAAAACAGGGGCATACAACTTCTTGTAAATAATTGTAAAGTAGAATTTACTCAAAATGAGGGTTTACAACTTTTTGTATATTATTGTGTTAAAGTTTACTCAAAATAGGGGTTTACAACTTTTTGTATATAATTATAGTAGAGTTCACTCAAAACTGAGGTTTACATCTTTTTGTAAATAATTATAGTAGAGTTTACTCAAAACGGGGGTTTACAAATTTTTGTAAATAATTGTATAGTAGAGTTTACTCAAAATGGGGGTTTACAACTTTTTGTATATTATTGTTTTAGAGTTTAATCAAAATGAGGGATTGGGGGTTTACAACTTTTGGTATATTATTGTATTAGAGTTTACTCAAAACGGGGGTTAACAACTTTTTGTATATAATTATAGTAGAGTTCACTTAAATCGGAGGTTTACAACTTTTTGTATACAATTGTATAGAAGAGTTTACTCAAAATGGGGGTTTACAACTTTTTGTATATTATTGTATTAGAGTTTACTCAAAAAGTGGTTTAGAAATTTTTGTATATAATATAGTAGTGTTCCCTCAAAACGGGGGTTTACAACTTTTTGTATATAATTGTATAGTAGAATTTACTCAAAAAGGGGTTTACAACTTTTTGTATATAATTGTATAGTAGAGTTTTCTCAAAACGGCGGTTTACAACTTTTTCTATATTATTGTATTAGAGTTTACTCAAAATAGGGGTTAACAACTTTTTGTATATGATTATAGTAGAGTTCACTCAAAACAGAGGGTTACAACTTTTTGTATATAATTAAAGTAGAGTTTACTCAAAACGGGGTTTACAACTTTTTCTATATTATTGTATTAGAGTTTACTCAAAATAGGGGTTAACAACTTTTTGTATATAATTATAGTAGAGTTCACTCAAAACGGAGGTTTACAAATTTTTGTATATAATTGTATAGTAGTGTTTACTCAAAACGGCGGTTTACAACTTTTTGTATATAATTGTATTAGAGTTCACTAAAAATGGCGGTTTACAACTTTTTGTATATAATTTATAGTAGAGTTACACTCAAAACGGTGGTTTACAAATTTTTGTATATAATTATATAGTAGAGTTTACTCAAAACGGGGGTTTACAACTTTTTGTATATAATTGTATAGTAAAGTTTACTCAAAATGAGGGTTAACAACTTTTTGTATATAATTTTATAGTAGAGTTTACTCAAAACGGGGATTTACAACATTTTGTATATAATTGTATAGTAGAGTTTACTCGAAATGGGGGTTTACAAATTTTTGTATATGAATGTATAGTAGAGTTTACTCAGACGGGAGTTTACAACTTTTTGTATATTATTGTATTAGAGTTTACTCAAAACGGGGGTTAACAACTTTTTGTATATAATTATTGCAGAGTTCACTCAAAACGGAGGGTTACAACTTTTTGTATATAATTATAGTAGAGTTCACTCAAAATGGGGGCTTACAACTTTTTGCAAATAATTGTATAGTAGAGTTTACTCAAAACGGGGGTTTACAACTTTTTTTATATTATTGTATTAGAGTTTACTCAAAATGGCGGTTTACAACTTTATGTATATAATGATAGTAGAGTTCACTCAAAACAGAGGTTTACAACTTTTTGTTTATAATTGTATAGTAGAGTTTACTCAAAACGGGGGTTTACAACTTTTTGTATATTATTGTATTAGAGTTTACTCAAAACGGGGGTTTATAACTTTTTGTATATAATTATAGTAGTGTTCCCTCAAAACGGGGGTTTACAACTTTTTGTATATAGTGGTATAGTAGAGTTTACTCAAAAATAGGGTTTACAACTTTTTGTATATAATTGTATAGTAGAGTTACTCAAAACAGGGGTTTACAACTTTTTGTATATTATCGTATTAGAGTCTACTCAAAACAGGGGTTAACAATTTTTGTATAAAATTATCGTAGAGTTCACTCAAAATGGAGGTTTAAAAATTTTTGTATATAATTGTATTGTAGAGTTTACTCAAAACGGGGGTTTACAACTTTTTGTACAATAAAACAGGGGTTGACAACTTTTTGTATATAATTGTATTGTAGAGTTTACTCAAAACGGCGGTTTACAACTTTTTGTATATTATTGTATTAGAGTTCACACAAAATAGGGGTTTACAACTTTTTGTATATAATTATAGTGAGTTCACTCAAAACGGAGGTTTACAACTTTTTGTATAGAATTATATAGTAGAGTTTACTCAAAATGGGGGTTTACAACTTTTTGTATATAATTGTATAGTAGAGTTTACTCAAAACGAGGGTTTTCAACTTTTTGTATATAATTGTATAGTAGAGTTTACTCAAAACGGGGATTTACAACATTTTGTATATAATTGTATAGTAGAGTTTACTCTAAACGGGGGTTTAAAACTTTTTGTATATAAAAGTATAGTAGAGTTTACTCAAAACGGGGTTTTACAACTTTTTGTATATAATTATAGTTGAGTTCATGTTCGATAAAACTAGTTTTAAATTTATTTTATCGGAACACCCCAAGTATATGGTTCGTAGTATAGGGTGTTACCAAGTATAGTAGAGTTTACTCAAGGGAATCGTATGTTTATCGGATTAAGGGCAGTTATTCTATCAAATACGTCACAATTTATTATCTAAACCTAAAGTTTATAAAAGCAGAAACAAAGAACGATGACTAAAATAAACAGAAAACAGAAAAACTTAGAACTGGACGAGCGTCCACTTAGGGTGGACGGGCGTCTGATAGCGTGCTGGAAAATAGAATTATGCAGAAAACAGTATGAAAAAAAAACTAGAATCTTTAAAATAACTAAACGTAGCAACAACAATTGATATGAACGAATTTGTTTATCAGGGATTAAAAGAACAGTAGAATAACCAGAATCAACCACACAACAATCACACAAACATTTTATGATTCGAATGCGATTCTGTTGGTATGATCAATCTCAAAATCGATTAAACTCCTTTAACACAATTTCTGGGGTTATGTTTTCTTTTCCAAGCAAAACAACTAAACATACAGCACAAGATCATTAATTTGTTCCTAAATTATATAACCCAATTAACAATAAATGATTCCTCAAATTATCCTTAATTGTATCGATTGAAGAGGTTCTATTGTTGAATCATATTTCCATACAAATTCAAATTAACATATGGTTTCATTGATATTCCTATCTAACAAAACACTTAACAATCAATCCAAAATATCAATCGATAAATAAGATACAATAATCGAATCATAAATAAGAATAACCTAACAATCCATGGTTGTGGTGATGTTGATGTGATATCCTCCCGTTATTCTACTACGAATTGCTTAGCCTTGCATCCTTGTGATGATCCAAGACATGGTTGAAGGAAGAAACTCATAATCTCCTAGGGTTTTTGGTGCGGCTGCTCTCCTGTGTGCGGCTGATAATGATATGATAATTAAGGTTTAGAACCCACGCCTATTTATAGAATTCTGAGGCGGCTAGGGTTAAGTCGGCACTGGACGCCCGTCCAAAGGGTTGAACGCCCGTCCAGTCTTCACAAAATTCTTCGAATCGGGCCGAGTCATGTCAGACGCCCGTCTTTCATTAATTTGGACGCCAGTTCACTAAAAATCTGTCAATTCTGAATGTAAAAGTTCCTTCTGGACGCCCGTCCATATATTCAGACGTCCGTCCACATTGGACGCTAGTTCAATCTTCTGGACGCCCGTCCAGTTCCTTTTTTCTTTCAAATTCATCTCTATCTCTTTATTCTTCAAAGCACGATTAAACACTTCAAATTCTCCTTTTTTCAGTCGCATTCAACACCTGCAAGTCATTGAAAACATACCAAAGTGTAACACAACTCAAACCAACATAAAACCATCATTCTAAGCACGTAATTGGCACATTTTACACTTTTTATAACTTTAAGACCATTTCTCCAATTTATTCATTTAATACGTAACTTTCTATAAAAATTACTAAAAACACGGGGATTATTGTTATGAAATATTGCAATACAAATCATAAAATTCACCGAGAACAACTCCCCCACACTTAGCTTTTTGTTCGTCCCGAACAAAACAATCAAAACTAGCTCACTTTCATGCAATCCATATAGGTCCCTAACTCACGTAACAAAAGATTCAACAACTATAGTAAGCAATACCAACATAGAGATAAATTCGGTGTGTGTGTGACAAGCCCTTTTCAATCTTCACAATCCTCTCAAACAAATATCCTCTCGTTAATTTTAATGACTATCCTAGGTATAGGCAGCAGTCGTTCCACACAAAGTCTTCCCGCGCACTCAGTAGGATAATCCCTACAGCATATCATCCGGTTTATACTGGGTATAAGGTCAATGATAACAAAGTCTTGAGTTTATTCTCCTTTTTTTATTATTATTTCTCTTTTTTTTACGCACATCAGAATGAGCTCTTACCCGTCATAGTAGAATAGGATGTTTTGGGATAACACCCTACCTTACTCAAATCATAGGGTAGCTTTTCCTGACTGTCGTGAGCTTTTGGTCATCATAGTGGAATAGGACATTTCGAGATAATGCCCTACCGCACTCCAATCATTAACCAGCTTACGACACACCCCTTTATTTATTATTATTATTTTTTTATATTTTTTATCAAGACATTAGTTACGTTTCACTTATCACATTCAAACCTTCAGATATTCACAGTGCACGTTCTGAACTTAGGTGTTACTTCACTGTTACTATTAAGAACAGATCTCTCTAAGATAAATCACTAAAATAATGAAAGGATACAGTTCAAAATTTTTGCTTCAATATCAAAGGCTTTCGTGACTATGAAATGAATACTATCTCAAATCAGTAAAAACATGCTATAATTATCTCTCAAAGTCACATAAAATCATTGTCAGGGAACTACAACTAGCAAGCCATTTGTTTCAATTACATGCTCAAGATTTACAATTATCCAAGTTTACTTTGAATTTTTTTTTAAAATTGTCGAAAAAAATCACATTTACTCATTTTCAGAGGATATAGCATAATAACATACCCAATTTGGACACCCCCCACACTTAACTCACATTATGTCCTCAGAATGTGCAAATAAAAGAAAAGAATACTTAGCTGGTTTCAAAGTGATCGTCGGGTTGTAGGTTGGCAGTGGTCAGGCCGTAACATGGATGAACCGCTGCAGCTCGTAACACGAACAGACAACACTAAAAGTGATAACTGGCAAAACCGCTCAACAGTATCTGCAACACTCAACATAGCATATAATCTCGGGGTACAAGGGGTATATGAGTAAATATGAATGCACACAGAGAGGGCCAAATAAAGCAGTCACAAATAGGACAAGGACAACCAACACACCAATCACCACGGTTTTATGCCTAATGCCCTAAAACTTAACTAAAAAGTAACTTAAAAGACTAGGTTGCCTCCTAGGAGCGCTTATTTTATGTCATTAGCTTGACAGAGTCCGCAAAGTCAACCCGGATCGGGCCACTTCGGTTTGATCAGGGCCACCTCTTCATCGGAATCAGAATGAAGGACAGGGGTGTGGCCGCAACAGCAACAAGTCAAGTGTCCTACTAAGTGTTTGAACTTAACTCGCCAGATAGCACTGACTCTCGTCTTCGTGTTGTTGCTTAATTGTGGCACTAGCTTACTGATAGGTGCATGAGTCGTGGTAGAAGCATCTTTAAGGTTAAGGGCAATAATGTCATCATCCGAAGTAAAGAAGTCGGATGGGATCTCATCACAAATCAGCACATCAGTCATGTCAACCAACTTTTGAAAGTATAGGACTTCAGGTGCTTCATAAGGCTGTCCGAAATACTTTTTCAATCGATGACCGTTCACTTTAAAAGGTTGACTGCTGTACCCTTTCAAGGAAACTGCTCCACCTAGATGGACTTCGACAATTTCAAAGGGTCCGGACCATCTGGACTTAAGCTTGCCAGCAAACAGATGTAATCTGGTGTTGTAAAGCAAAGCCATCTCTCCTACCTTGAAATCTCTATCTTTTATCTTTGCATCGTGGAGCGCCTTCGTTCTCTCCTTGCTCAGCTTGGCGTTCTCGTAGGCCCTGAGTCTGAACTCATCGAGCTCATGTAGTTGCAATAATCTTTTCTCCCCACAGAGTTGGCTATCGAAGTTTAAGAATTTAATAGCCCAGTAAGCTCTGTGCTCCAGCTCGACTGGTAGATGGCAAGCCTTTCCATAGACCATTTGGAATGGTGACGTACCCATAGGGGTCTTGAACACAGTGCGATAAGCCCAAAGTGCGTCGTCCAACTTCAGACTCCAGTTGGATCTATTTGAATTCACCGTTTTCTCCAAAATCCGCTTTAGACTTCTGTTGCTCACCTCGACTTGGCCACTGGTTTGGGGATGGTATGGTGTACCAATTCTATGCTTGACACCATATTTCTCAAGAATTTTATCCAGTGGTGCATTACAGAAATGCGAACCTTCATCACTGATAAGGGCTCTAGGACAGCCAAATCTAGTAAAGATATTCTTTTGCAAGAATTTCTTTACAACTTTGTGATCATTGGTTTGGGTGGCTATGGCCTCTACCCACTTGGAAACGTAGTCCACACAGACCAGAATATATTTGTTAGAGCATGATGATGGGAACGGTCCCATAAAATCAATGCCCCAGACGTCAAAAACTTCACATTCCAAGATAGGCCTCAAAGGCATCTCCATCCTATTACTGAGTCTCCCTACTCTTTGGCATCTATCACAGCCTTTGCAAAAGGCTTCAGCATCTTTAAACAAAGTAGGCCAGTAAAAACCAGCTTGAAGGATTTTTGTGACAGTCTTAGGTGCTCCGTAGTGTCCACCAGCGGGACCACTATGACATTGCTCTAGAATATCCAATTGTTCATGCTCCGGAACGCACCTTCTAAGCAACCCGTCCTTGCAGACTTTAAACAGATACGGATCCTCCCATACGAGATACTTTAAGTCGCTGAAAAATTTCTTCTTTTCCTGATACGTCATCTCTTCTAAATGCCCACTTGCTAAGTAGTTGACGTAATCAGCATACCACGGCCTCAGAGTCTCTAGCTTCATTAATTGCTCAGTCGGAAAGTCAATGCCTATCTCCTTAGGGACTTCGCCACCCTCATTCACTAGGCGAGATAAGTGGTCAGCTACAACATTATCACTACCTTTCTTGTCCTTAATTTCAAGGTCAAATTCCTGTAGTATCAGGATCCATCTGAGTAACCTTGGTTTGGCGTCTGCTTTTTCCATAAGGTAGCGTAGTGCTGCGTGATTTGTCCACACCACCACTTTGGACCCTAAAAGACAACTTCTGAATTTGTCAATAGCAAAAATGACTGCCAAGAATTCCTTCTCGTTAGTGGCGTAATTGCATTGAGCTGGGTTCAAAGTAAGGCTAGCATAGTAAATCGGCCTAAACTTTTTATCAATTCTCTGCCCTAGAACTGCGCCCACTGCGTAGTTAGAGGCATCGCATATTAATTCAAAAGGCTTAGTCCAGTCAGGTGCGATTAAGATGGGGGCACTGGTTAGCTTATCCTTTAGGCTATTAAAAGCTTCCTTGCACCCATCATCAAACAAAAACTCCACTTCCTCTTTCAGCAGGTTGGATAACGGCTTTGCTATCGTCGAAAAGTCTTTAATGAAACGCCAATAGAAGCCCACATGTCCCAGAAATCCTCGTACCTCCTTCACTGTCTTCGGGTACGACATTATCTCAATGGCTTTTACTTTAGCCTTATCCACCTGAATACCATCACTGGACACCTTGTGTCCCAAAACAATCCCTTCTTCGACTAGAAAATGGCACTTCTCCCAGTTAAGCACCAGATTTTTCTCAACACAACGTTGGAGTACCATATCTAGATTCTTTAAAATTTCATCAAAACTGTCGCCATAGACTGAGAAGTCATCCATGAAGACCTCCATGCACTGCTCCACAAGTCCATAAAAAATGGCTAACATGCACCGTTGAAAAGTTGCGGGTGCATTGCATAGGCCGAATGGCATTCTGCGAAAAGCAAAAGTGCCAGATGGACACGTAAACGTGGTCTTCTCCTGGTCATTAGGGTCAATGGCTATCTGGAAGTAGCCAGAATAGCCATCAAGGAAACTATAGTACTTGTGACCACTCAGTCTTTCGAGAAGCTGGTCAATGAAGGGTAAGGGGAAATGATCTTTGGAAGTAACCTAGTTAAGTCTACGATAATCTATGCAGACTCTATAGCCTGTCATGAGGTATAAAGCTACTTCATCTCCTTTTTCATTTTTTCCCATTATAATCCCCCCTTCTTTGGCACAACTTGAGTGGGGCTGACCCACTCACTATCAGCTATGGCATAAATAATTCCCATGTCAAGCCATTTGATGATCTCCTTTTTGACAACCTCCTGCATGTGCGGATTTAGCCTCCTTTGAGGTTGTCTGACCTTTTTCGCTCCTTCCTCCGTTCGAATCTTATGCATGCACACGTCTGGGCTGATTCCTCTAATATCGTCCACCTACCATCCGAATGCGAGGATATGTTTCTCAAGCACTTTGATTAATTCTGCTTCTTGCTCGCTCGAGTTTAGACGAGATGATTAAGGGCAACTTATCACCGTCTTTAAGGAAGATGTATTTTAGATGCTGCGGAAGTGGTTTCAACTCTAAGTCAGCCGGTGGTTGCTCGATACTAGATTTTAAAGGACCACATTTTTCCTTGTGAGCTTGGATCGGTTGACTGAAAAACACCTCATCTTCCTGAGGTGTAACCCCAGAAAGGTATTGAATGACATCATCCAGAGGAATCTTCCTGTCAGCTTCCGTTTTTTCTTTCTTATGCTTAACCATCTTCTTAAGTTCTTCTTCTTCAAGCTCTTCTGCAAGCTGCTCCCAATCATCCAACTCCCAATTGGTAGTTTCTCTCCAGAAATCTATTTCGTCCCAACTACCCATTAAAACTTCCTCTTCTGCAAGGTTAAAGTCTGGATGGTTGAGCTCCTTCAAATCATTGCTGCTCATCCCTGGAATGTCCCAGATTTTCCGTTCATTCATAGGCTCAGTGTGCGCAAGTTGTTGAGTTATAACACCCAGGGCTCCTATCTCCGTGAGCTCTTCATCAGGGTCAGGTTCATCTCCATAGATTGCTTCAATGAATGAAATCTCCTGGGTTGGGGCTTCAGCAGAACTTTTTCCTTGCTCGAGGGTAACGGAAGTGTCCTCTATCCTCAGAGTGATTTGGCCAGTGTGGAAGTCAATGGTGGAGGCAGAAGTGTTTAAGAAAGGCCGGCCCAGAATCAGGGGCATCTCCTTGTCAGACTGGTAATCCAGTATGACCCAGTCAGTTAGAAAAACTAATTGTTTAACATGGATAAGGACGTTGTTAACACAACCAGCTGCCATACGGCTAGATCGGTCCACCAACTGAAGAGAGACGGGGCGCTCCTTTAGCCTTTTGTCCAAACCGAGACTCTTGCAGACGTTCAATGGCATCATATTGACAGAGGCCCCTGAATCGCATAAGACATTATGGAACGTATGGCCTTCAATCATGCAAGAGATTGAAGGTCGTCCGGGGTCACCTCGCTTGATTGCAACGCTTTGTGAAACCGTTGAACATTCTTCTTTTAGCACCTCTTCTGCCAATCCCTTTAGCTTCTTCTTACTTCCACAGGCATCCTTAAGATACTTAAAGCATTTAGGCATCTCAGTTAATACCTCAGCAAGTGGCATAGTCACCATAGTATCTCTAAGCATCTTTCTCACTCCGTCATACTGTTTGTCAAAGTTCAAGATATTCTCTCTTTTCTTTGCCGGATAAGAAATGGTTTTCGAATGATTGATTATAGTTTGACTTTTAATGGCTTCGTCCTCCTTATCCTTCCATCTGAAAAACTTCTCAGTTTTCTTTTTAGTCAAGGGTTCAGCTACCTGACTTCTCTTCTCAGCATCCTCATCACTATCCCCAGAAGAATCATCATCATTCAGCTCTTCCTTACTGTTGCTTTCTTTGGTATTTATCTCTTGCTTACCCCCTCCTGAACTCATGGCGTCAGGAGGAGCTACTCGTTTCCCGATAACTTTTCGGGTCCGGCTTTCTTACCGCTTCTGAGGGTGACTGCATTCAACTCCTCCTCTTGTTCATAATCCCCTTGCGCTGTGATGGCAGTGCAATCACTGACATCTGCCTTAGGGTTTTTATCTGTATAACTAGGCAGTCTTCCTTGAGGTTTGCTCGCTTGTTGCTCAGCCATCTGACCAATCTGTCTCTCCATCATTTTTTGACCGGCGGCTAGTGTTTTCACCATGTCTACTAGCTCATCAAATTTCTTCTGAGAGACATAGGTGGGCTGTTTATTGTGCGTTTGAGCCCAGTTACCTTGTGGTCTTTGATTATTGGATGCACCAGGTGGTGTATAATAACTATTTCGCGGGTTTCCCGAATAGTTACGGTTTTGAGTGTAGCTTGATTGACCAGAATTTTGATTGAAGCCTCTGAAAGGTTGATTCTGGTTCTCCATGGCTTGCACTTCCTCACTCATCATATTCCCGGCCTGTATGCCCGAGTAATTCACATCTGCTGGCCCATCTTGCTGCTTCATTTGTAGGTTGCCTAGTTGCTTGTTCATTATTTCCATTTGAGCAACTAGCATTTTTGTCTCTGAGTTACTTGCAACAGCCTCCTTTTTGGTTTCACTAGCATGGGTCTTATTTTGAGTTGCCCACATGTTATTCTTAGCTATTGTTTCTGCTACCCTGTAGGCAGCATCATCTCCTCCCCCTAAAAACGATCCATGAGCTGTGGAATCTAGGTAATCTCTATTGGGTTGAGTAACACCCTAATAGAATAATTCTAGAAGTTCATGTCGATTGTATCCATGGTTAGGGCATTTCCTCATTAACGAAGTCAACCTCTCCCAGGCCTTTCCCACACTCTCTCCTTCTAATTGCTCGAAAGTAGCTATATCTCGTTTACGGTCCATTATCGTTCCAGGTGAAACGAATTTCAGAGCAAAGGCTCTTTTAACATCAGCCCAGTTATGAAGAGAGTGATGGGGTAAGGACTTAAACCATCGATTTGCTTCACCCTTCAAAGCAAACGGGAAAAGTTTCAATTTAACAACTTCTGAAGGAACGCCAGGGTAGTGACCTGCTTCACATATTTGCACAAAAGTAGACAAGAAGTCATGTGGGTCTTCTGCAGCAGTGCCATGGAATGAACTATTTTGGACCATCCCCACAACTCCATTCTTTAGATCAAAATGCATTCCTCCCATCTTCGGAGGCTGAATTGGTCTATGACCTTCCAAGAA
This sequence comes from Gentiana dahurica var. dahurica, assembly GCA_024500145.1. Classification (NCBI taxonomy): domain Eukaryota; kingdom Viridiplantae; phylum Streptophyta; class Magnoliopsida; order Gentianales; family Gentianaceae; genus Gentiana; species Gentiana dahurica. Next base: position 49,577,396 of record CM044897.1, read on the forward strand.
ATTTTGATCAAGATATGGCGCATAAGGGTCTTGCTGCACAACAGCTGCAGCCGCCTGGGGCTGTTGCTGTTGAACCGCTATCTAAGGTTGTGTTGCATCTGCTGGTTTATCCAGGCTTGCTGCTGTTGTTGGTTCTGCAACATTTGCATCAGAATTTGGTTTAATTGAGCGGGATCTTGGTTATTATTCCCTTGGTTCTCCGGTTCGTCATCACTAGAACTGTGTTGGCTCATGTTGTCAGGATTTGGGAAAAGTCTTCTCTTGACAATGTCCCGTTCAGGTTCAGGACAGTATAATAACGGTCCCTTTTTGCTCCTGGTTTGCATAAACCAGGGGAGCAAAACAGAAGGGTCAACACTGACGATAGGTCAGGTTGACGGAAGAGCTTTAACATTGTAAGCAAGGGTTAAGAGAAGGAAAGAAGAGAATAGAATGAATTAGAGGAAAATAGAATAAGAAAGAGGAAGCAGACGGGCGTCAAAGGTCTTGGACGGACGTCCTCCTGAAGAGACAACCGGACGGGTGTTTGATACTCCAGACGCTCGTCTGGTTGTTGAAAACAGTTCAGAGAATAAACTGTTTGAACAGACGGGCGTTTGATACTCCAGACGCCCGTTCAGAAAGTTTTTTTTGTTTTTATTATTATTATTATTATTATTATTATTATTATTATTATTATTATTATTATTATTATTATTTTAATTTAGAAAGGATATAGAAACAGAAACAGGAAAAGAAACCTACCTATGAAAACTTAAAACAGAAAAAACACTAAGATGGGAAAAAAAACGTGTTGAAATCTTCTAGGGCCAAAATGGAAGGAAAACAACAGATTTTGACCTCGAAAACGGTGTCGAACGGCCTCTGTTTGCCATGTCGTCGGCGTCGGAACGAGCTTTCCGAATTGGGGTCCTGCGCGCCAAACGGACACTCGAGCCGAAAGTTATGGTCAAAATACTACCGCGTGCTATAGCGATACCTTTTGACATAGAAAACTGCACTACGAAGAATCCGACAACCGTTACCGACTCCCCGGCAACGGCGCCAAAAACTTGTTCGATAAAACTAGTTTTAAATTTATTTTATCGGAACACCCCAAGTATAAGGTTCGTAGTATATGGTGTTACCGAGTCGTCCTAAGGGAATCGTATGTTTATCGGATTAAGGGAAGTTATTCTATCAAATACGTCACAATTTATTATCTAAACCTAAAGTTTATAAAAACAGAAACGAAGAACGATGACTAAAATAAACAGAAAACAGAAAAACATAGAACTGGACGAGCGTCCACTTAGGGTGGACGGGCGTCTGATAGCGTGCTGGAAAATAGAATTATGCAGAAAACAGTATGAAAAAAAACTAGAATCTTTAAAATAACTAAACGTAGCAACAACAATTGATACGAACGAATTTGTTTATCAGGGATTAAAAGAACAGTAGAATAACCAGAATCAACCACACAACAATCACACAACCATTTTATGATTCGAATACGATTTTGTTGGTATGATCAATCTCAAAATCGATTAAACTCCTTTAACTCAATTTCTGGGGTTCTGTTTTCTTTTCCAAGCAAAACAACTAAACATACAGCACAAGATCATTAATTTGTTCCCAAATTATATAACCCAATTAACAAAACACTTAACAATCAATCCAAAATATCAATCGATAAATAAGATACAATAATCGAATCATAAATAAGAATAACCTAACAATCCATGGTTGTGGTGATGTTGATGTGATATCCTCCCGTTATTCTACTACGAATTGCTTAGCCTTGCATCCTTGTGATGATCCAAGACATGGTTGAAGGGAAGAAACTCATAATCTCCTAGGGTTTTTGGTGCGGCTGCTCTCCTGTGTGCGGCTGATAATGATATGATAATTAAGGTTTAGAACCCACGCCTATTTATAGAATTCTGAGGCGGCTAGGGTTAAGTCGGCACTGGACGCCCGTCCAAAGGGTTGAACCCCCGTCCAGTCTTCACAAAATTCTTCGAATCGGGCCTAGTCATGTTAGACACATGTCCTTCATTAATTTGGACGCCAGTTCACTAAAAATCTGTCAATCCTGAATGTAAAAGTTCCTCCTGGACGCCCGTCCATATATTCAGACGTCCGTCCACATTGGACGCTAGTTCAATCTTCTGGACGCTCCTCCAGTTCCTTTTTTCTTCCAAATTCATCTCTATCTCTTTATTCTTCAAAGCACGGTTAAACACTTCAAATCCTCTTTTTTCAGTCGCATTCAACACCTGCAAGTCATTGAAAACATACCAAAGTGTAACACAACTCAAACCAACATAAAATCATCATTCTAAAAGTTCGTCCTGGACGCCCGTCCATATATTCAGACGTCCGTCCACATTGGATGCTAGTTCAATCTTCTGGACGCTCGTCCAGTTCCTTTTTTCTTCCAAATTCATCTCTATCTCTTTATTCTTCAAAGCACGATTAAACACTTCAAATCCTCTTTTTTCAGTCGCATTCAACACCTGCAAGTCATTGAATACATACCAAAGTGTAACACAACTCAAACCAACATAAAATCATCATTCTAAGCACGTAATTGGCACATTTTACACTTTTTATAACTTTAAGACCATTTCTCCAATTTATTCATTTAATACGTAGCTTTCTATAAAAATTACTAAAAACACGGGGATTATTGTTATGAAATATTGCAATACAAATCATAAAATTCACCCTGAACAGTTCACTCAAAACGGAGGGTTATAAATTTATGTATATAATTATAGTAGAGTTCACTAAAAATGGGGGCTTACAACTTTTTGTAAATAATTGCATAGTAGAGTTTACTCAAAACAGGGATTTACAACTTTTTGTATATTATGGTATTAGAGTTTACTCGAAACGGGGGTTTAAAAATTTTTGTATATAATTGTATAGTAGAGTTTACTCAAAATGGTGGTTTACAACTTTTTGTATATTATTGTATTTGCGTTTACTCAAACCGGGGGTTTACAACTTTTTGTATATTATTGTATTAGAGTTCACTCAAAACGGCGGTTTACAACTTTTTGTATATAATTGTATAGTAGAGTTTACTAAAAACGGGGGTTTAGAACTTTTTGTATATAATTGTTTAGTAGAGTTTACTCAAAATGAGGGTTTACAACATTTTGTATATAATTGTATCGTAGAGTTTACTCAAAACGGGGGTTACAACTTTTTGTATATTATTTTATTAGAGTTTACTCAAAACGGGGGTTAACAACTTTGTGTATATAATTATAGTAGAGTTTACTCAAAACAGAGGTTTACAACTTTTTGTATATAATTATAGTCGAGTTTACTCTAAATGGGGGCTTACACCTTTTTGTAAATAATTGTATATTAGAGTTTACTCAAAACGGGGGTTTATAACTTTTTGTATATTATTGTATTAGAGTTTACTCAAAATGGGGGTTTACAACTTTTTGTATATAATTATAGTAGAGTTCACTCAAAACAGAGGTTTACAACTTTCTGTATATAATTATAGTAGAGTTTACTCAAAACGGGGGTTTACAACTTTTTATATATAAATGTATAGTAGAGTTTACTCAAACTGGGGTTTACAACTTTTTCTATATTATTGTATAAGAGTTTACTCAAAACGGAGGTTAACCACTTTTTGTATATAATTATAGTAGAGTTCACTCAAAACGGAGGGTTACAACTTTTTGTATATAATTATAGTAGAGTTCACTCAAAACGGGGGCTTACAACTTTTTGTAAATAATTGTATAGTAGAGTTTATTCAAAACGCGGGTTTATAACTTTTTGTATATTATTGAATTAGAGTTTACTCAAAACGGGGGTATACAACTTTCTGTATATAATGATAGTAGAGTTCACTCAAAATGGAGGTTTACAACTTTTTGTATATAATTGTATAGTAGAGTTTACTCAAAACGGGGGTTTACAACTTTTTGTATATTATTGTATTAGAGTTTACTCAAACCGGGGGTTTAGAACTTTTTGTATATTATTGTATTAGAGTTCACTCAAAACGGGGGTTTACATTTTTTTGTATATAATTATAGTAGAGTTAACTCAAAACGGAGGTTTACAACTTTTTGTATATAATTGTATAGTAAAGTTTACTCAAAACGGGGGTTTAGAACTTTTTCTATATAATTGTTTAGTAGAGTTTACTCAAAATGGGGGTTTACAACATTTTGTATATAATTGTATAGTAGAGTTTACTCAAAACGGGGATTTACTACATTTTGTATATAATTGTATAGTAGAGTTTACTCAAAACGGGGTTTACAACTTTTTGTATATTATTGTATTAGAGTTTACTCAAAACGGGGGTTAACAACTTTTTGTATATAATTATAGGTGAGTTTACTCAAAACGGAGGTTTACAAATTTTTGTATATAATTATAGTAGATTTTACGCAAAACGGAGGCTTGCAACTTTTTGTAAATAATTGTATAGTAGAGTTTACTCAAAACGGGGGATTACAACTTTTTGTATATTATTGTATTAGAGTTTACTCAAAACGGGGGTTTATAACTTTTTGTATATAATTATAGTAGAGTTCACATAAAACGGAGTTTTACAACTTTTTTTATATAATTGTATACTAGAGATTACTCAAAACGGGGGTTTACAATTTATATAATTGTACAGTAGAGTTTTCTCAAAACGGGGGTTTACAGCTATTTGTGCAAAATTATAGTAGAGTTCACTCAAAACGGAGGTTACAACTTTTTGTATATAATTGTATAATAGAGTTTACTCAAAACGGGGGTTTACAACTCTTTGTAAAATAAAAATGGGGGTTTATAACTTTTTGTATATAATTGTATAGTAGAGTTTTCTCAAAACGGCGTTTTACAACTTTTTGTATATTATTGTATTAGAGTTTACTCAAACTGGGGGTTTACAACTTTTTTTAAATAATTGTATAGTAGAGTTTACTCAAAACGGGGGTTTACAACTTTTTGTATATTATTGTATTAGAGTTTACTCAAAACGGGGGTTTATAACATTTTTTATATAATTATAGTAGTGTTCCCTCAAAACGGGGGTTTACAACTTTTTGTATATAATGGCATAGTAGAATTTACACAAAAAAAGGGTATACAACTTTTTGTATATAATTATATTGTAGAGTTACTCAAAACGGGGGTTTACAACTTTTTGTATATTATCGTATTAGAGTCTACTAAAAATGGGGGTTAACAATTTTTGTATATAATTATAGTAGAGTTCACTCAAATCGGAGGTTTAAAACTTTTTGTATATAATTGTATAGTAGAGTTTACTCAAAATGGGGGTTTACAACTTTTTGTACAATAAAACGGGGGTTGACAACTTTTTGTATATAATTGTATTGTAGAGTTTACTCAAAACGGCGGTTTACAACTTTTTGTATATTATTGTATTAGAGTTCACTCAAAATAGGGGTTTACAACTTTTTGTATATAATTATAGTAGAGTCCACTCATAACGGAGGATTACAACTTTTTGTATATAATTATATAGTAGAGTTTACTCAAAACGGGGGTTTACAACTTTTTGTATATAATTGTATAGTAGAGTTTACTCAAAATGAGGGTTTACAACTTTTTGTATATAATTGTATAGTATAGTTTACTCAAAACGGGGATTTACAACTTTTTGTATATAATTGTATAGTAGAGTTTACTCAAAACGGGGGTTTACAACTTTTTGTATATAAATGTATAGTAGAGTTTACTCAAAACGGGGGCTTACAATTTTTTGTATATTATTGTATTAGAGTTTACTCAAAATGGGGGTTAACAACTTTTTGTATTTAATTATAGTAGAGTTCACTCAAAACGGAGGGTTACAACTTTTTGTATATAATTATAGTAGAGTTCACTCAAAACGGGGGCTTACAACTTTTTGTAAATAATTGCATAGTAGAGTTTACTCAAAACAGGGGTTTACAACTTTTTGTATATTATGGTATTAGAGTTCACTCAAAACGGGGGTTTACAAATTTTTGTATATGCTTGTATAGTAGAGTTTACTCAAAACGGTGGTTTACAACTTCTTGTATATCATTGTATTTGTGTTTACTCAAACCAGGGGTTTACAACTTTTTGTATATAATTGTATACTAGAGATTACTCAAAACGGGGGTTTACAATTTATATAATTATACAATAGAGTTTTCTCAAAACGTGGGTTTACAACTATTTGTGCCAAATTATAGTAGAGTTCACTCAAAACGGAGGTTACAACTTTTTGTATATAATTGTATAATAGAGTTTACTCAAAACGGGGGTTTACAACTCTTTGTAAAATAAAAATGGGGGTTTACAACTTTTTGTATATAATTGTATAGTAGAGTTTTCTCAAAACGGCGGTTTACATCTTTTTGTATATTATTGTATTAGAGTTTACTCAAACTGGAGGTTTACAACTTTTTGTAATAATTGTATAGTAGAGTTTACTCAAAACGGGGGTTTACAACTTTTTGTATATTATTGTATTAGAGTTTACTCAAAACGGGGGTTTATAACTTTTTTTTATATAATTATAGTAGTGTTCCTCAAAACGGGGGTTTACAACTTTTTGTATATTATCGTATTAGAGTCTACTCAAAACGGGGGTTAACAATTTTTGTCTATAATTATAGTAGAGTTCACTCAAAACGGAGGTTTAAAACTTTTTTTTATATAATTCTATAGTAAAGTTTACTCAAAATGGGGGTTTATAAATTTTTGTACAATAAAACGGGGTTTGACAACTTTTTGTATATAATTGTATTGTAGAGTTTACTCAAAACGGCGGTTTACAACTTTTTGTATATTATTGTATTAGAGTTCACTCAAAACAGGGGTTTACAACTTTTTGTATATAATTATAGTAGAGTTCACTCAAAACGGAGGATTACAACTTTTTGTATATAATTATATAGTAGAGTTTACTCAAAACGGGGGTATACAACTTTTTGTACTCCCTCCGTCTCAAAATGTTTGGGACGTTTGACTTTTCAACCGCTTTCGAAAAGTCTAATTAATCCTTCAATTTCATCAAATGATCTAATACTTTTTACATTTATGTACTTTAAGTTTCACTTTATCATAACCCTAATAATATTACATCAATTAACGAAATTCCAAGGATTAATTAGACTTTTCGTAAGCGGCTAAAAAAGGAAATGTCCCAAACATTTTGAGACGGAGGAGTATATAATTGTATAGTAGAGTTTACTCAAAATGAGGGTTTACAACTTTTTGTATATAATTGTATAGTAGAGTTTACTCAAAACGGGGATTTACAACATTTTGTATATAATTGTATAGTAGAGTTTACTCAAAACGGGGGTTTACAACTTTTTGTATATAAATGTATAGTAGAGTTTACTCAAAACAGGGGTTTACAATTTTTATTATTGTATTAGAGTTTACTCAAAACGGGGGTTAACAACTTTTTGTATATAATTATAGTAGAGTTCACTCAAAACGGAGGGTTACAACTTTTTGTATATAATTATAGTAGAGTTCACTCAAAACGGGGGCTTACAACTTTTTGTAAATAATTGCATAGTAGAGATTACTCAAAACAGAGCTTTACAACTTCTTGTATATTATGGTATTAGAGTTTAATCGAAACGGGGGTTTACAAATTTTTGTATATAATTGTATAGTAGAGTTTACTCAAAACGGTGGTTTACAACTTCTTGTATATTATTGTATTTGTGTTTACTCAAACCGGGGGTTTACAACTTTTTGTATATTATTGTATTAGAGTTCACTCAAAACGGCGGTTTACAACTTTTTGTATATAATTGTATAGTCGAGTTTACTCAAAACGGGGGTTTAGAACTTTTTATATATAATTGTTTAGTAGAGTTTACTCAAAATAGGGGTTTACAACATTTTGTATATAATTGTATCGTAGAGTTTACTCAAAACGGGGATTTACAACATTTTGTATATAATTGTATAGTAGAGTTTACTCAAAACGGGGGTTTACAACTTTTTGTATATTATTTTATTAGAGTTTACTCAAAACGGGGGTTAACAACTTTGTGTATATAATTATAGTAGAGTTACTCAAAACGGAGGTTTACAACTTTTTGTATATAATTATAGTCGAGTTTACTCAAAACGGGGGCTTACAACTTTTTGTAAATAATTGTATATTAGAGTTTACTCTGTTGTTCCCTTGAAAAGGATTTGGTTAAGTTTAGAGGGGGGGTGAATAAACTTAACACTTAAAACTTTTGGAGTTAACAAATTCTGCAACTTCAGCAGCCTGCTGATACCTCAGTAGCCTGCTGATACCTCGATAGCCTGCTGACACCTCAGTAGCCTGCTGATATACAGTAGTCTACTGACAGTTAAGTTTACTGAATTTGTGCAGCGGAATTATATAAAAAATTAAGCCTTAAAACTTGTTGTTAAATATGATACTAAGTATTAGATACTCAGTAGTGTATGTGTGTGAGTTCAGTTTCTAGATTCAGTAGATTGATGTGTATAATGAACTAAATGCAGAATGTAAGTGCAGAAAGTAAGTAGGCAGATTTTATATTGGTTCCAGGTGGTGTAATGATCCCGAGATCAACTTAATGATCATCCTTAATCGACTACAAGTCAGAATCAGTGTAGTCAACCATATTCAAGTTTGCACCTGAATATACAAGCATATGATTCCTCGTTCTCTAAAGATACTTGAGGACGTACTAAACCGCTACTTATTGCTCGAATCCAAGATTCGATTGCAATTGACTCGTGTCAAGCTGACTTGCCCTTATCTCAGAGAGACTCTATCCCATTTTCTCTTTATCCGAAGATTTGGAGAAACATTCCTGAGAGTTAGGGTAGGACTACTCTCGATGAATGTTGCATACTATATGCATGATCATCTTATTCAATAAGATATGTGGAATAGCCAATGACTCATTCTCGTGAATTTGACCGAATCAGATTCTTAGAATATAGTCCAATTCTCTCATCCAGAGAATCTTGGCCTGCCAGTTTCCGACTTCAGATAGCACACACATGTTGTTTCCAACCGTTTCAGTGTTATCATTCATGAACACTAATACTACTACTTTACCAATATTGATATCCAGTCTACGAAAGACTTATCAATATTCTGGTCAAGTGCACATATTTTAAAACATGTGACTTTAAAAGACCGAGAGGTTCTCTTAAATCCATAAAGGATATAAGCCCCGGCAGTCATCTTGCCGTTTGTTCTAACCAAGACCCTTCTGTTCCGAATGAATTCAGAATCCGCTTTTTTTTTTGGCAAGAAAGTCTCAGGGTATCACCCCTATTTTCCGCTTTCTAACGAAATCTTGCAAGACTGAGTGGTGAGAGAGTTAAAGGTCTGGTTAACTCTCTACTTGTCAGGGAATCACCCCTATACCACTCAGCTTTGCGCTGAAAGTTTAAACTTTCCAATTCATTCGACTCTTTTCCGTGTAGATCCAATTGCTCCCACTGGGTCTGAGACACTCAGGTGGTTCTACAAGAGGCTGAACAGAACTGGAGTATCAAAACTCCATTTATAGGGTTAAGTATTTCAAACGAACTTCTACGATCAGAATCCTATACAGCCCACCAAGAGCCATATGTTATCAATCACCCCAGCAGACTGTAAAGTCCACAAAACCACAATGGGTCAACGGTTAAACCATACTCCCACTGCGTCTTGGGTGGATTGACATTCTGATCTAATAGTATTCATCAGTGCAATCACCAACAACCGAGGTTGGACGTGGTCTGATTAAATCAGATAGTAACTACCTTTGGGTAACCGTAATCCAAGGTTTAAGGCTGCTACTTATAGATTCTATCAGAAGCCTTGTGACATTTCAACCGTCACTTTCTGATTTCAAGAATCTTATAACCAACCTTCACTCGTCACATTAAGACATTTTACAAACATTCACAATCTGAACGTATTCGCAAAATCTCCAGTACTACCTTCAAGCATTAAGTGATAAATGCCTACATTTACGGAAGTAATGTGAACCAAATTCACTCCTTATCCATAAATTCACTAGCATCTTCTAGGCAGACTTCTCGGTTTACATAATAATGTTAACCGTTATTTTGCAACCAATTATCTTAATCGAGTTTAGTAGTGTATTGTAGCACATCAATAACTATATAGGGCAAGTCTATGGTTTCTTCCTCAATGAGAAACATTCCACTAGGAGGCAGGCCGAGCATCAGTCCCAAGACTATGCGATAGCCTATTTATGAGCATGGAATACTCTATTCTCTGCTAAAATCAGAAACTTCTCCTCGTATTCTTTCGATAAACTAAACCGTGTTTCGAGTAGTTATCAGACAAAATGTCACCACTCAAAATCTCCCACTAGCTTGTATCTCTCACTAGACCCCGAAGGTTATGATGAACAAGCTTTGTTACCCCTTCAAATCTATTACCCTCTCCCGATTGAAAGGAAACTTAGTCATTGTTCCTTTGAGATAGTCTTCCTAGACTGGGAGATAGGAATCACCCTTAGCCAGTCATCAGGTCTTATCTCTAGGATATATGCACTAATTAATAGATATTGAAGAGTTGTTTATCTTAATACGGAAACCTTTTAACTTTAATAGTTTTAGATGTGTTACACATACCTATTCGGCTTTTCTTAGTGGTTCTGTCTTTATCAAACAAAAGTCCAAGTCTCAGATTCGTACTACAAATGTCATCTTCACTTTGTTTAAGGCAACTGTAGTTTCGAGATGAATGTGAATCCATTTGTTTCAACGAATCTGTAAACAGAAAAATAAATTTTTCTGTGATATTCAAGGATAGAATCCGAAATTCATTTCCTTATATTACTCCCACTATTCTAGCTGAAATTACTGCCCGTTGTCTACTTTATTAATTGTTAATGCATAGCTTCCTTGTTCTTTCAAAGAACTTAGCTCCCGAGTCGAGTTACTCGGTTAAGAAAGTTGCTAAGGATTCATCGGTTAGTGATCCGGAATCACTTTCCTTATCCTATACTTTCTTTACTTAATGTTTCGGTTTAGCCTCAAAACTTTAGTTAAGATGATTAACACTTATAGACATTCTTTCCCATTCTTAACTTTCCTTAAAAGGAAATAGTCTTGAACTAGCAGTTCATTTGAGTAGACACTACTCGTGAACTGTGGGATGTCTAATGAAAGCGTTACCCAGTGGGACTAATTTTCTAATAAATTAGAAAAACATAAGATAAAAGCTCCCACTAGTTTATCGGTTGCAAATACCGTCTAACTAGCGACACTTTAATTGATGATTCTCCAATTTTTCTATTAGAAAATTTCTCGTGTAGACACTACACAATTAAAATTCACTAGAAGAATTTTATCGTCCCAACATCTTTCAAACTAACTATGGTTGTCTCTCGTTCAACACGAGTGACAGCAGTGACATACTTATTTACGTCACTTAAGTCTTGAAGGCTCAAGAGAAATATCTCTTCCGAAAAATTAATCGCATGTAAGATCAATAAGTACAACGTTCTAGTTACTTACCACTTTTTAACGAAGTCATTACTAGTCAATTTTACACTAGCAGTCTAGCACCCTAGAGAGATATGTATAACAGTTGTAAATAAAATTGACAGAAAATAAATCCAAATCATACACTACTAATAAATTTTAGGAACATAAACTAAGTACTTATAGTCTATCCTACCGTTCCAAGGATTTAATCTAATGCCTCAGTGCCGCCTTAGGGTAGGTCAAAAAGGTTTCGATTAATATTCAGGATCAGATTGAGAATCGAACATCTCATTTGTGATCGTCAATCACCTTTCCTTTTTCAGCCAAGGTACTACCAAAAATACCCTTTATGAGTGTGACCTACTGTCTCAGATTTTTAGGTAGACCCCGAGTGTGCCGCCTTAGGGTCGGTCAGTGACCCGGCGAGTACCCAAAATCCTATATATCCTTTCAGAGACCAAGCCTTGAATTTTGATAGCGGTGAAGGCCTTCCTTAGGGAGGCCGGTCCCAGGCCAGCACGAGGCGTCACCATTCTCTCACGTTGCTTGTGTCAACAGTAAAGGCCGTGGGGTCGGCTGTCGCCTCTCCCGCTCTCAGTCAATATTTTGAGAAAGTGGTGGGTTTACTGATCACGTTTTTGGACTTGATGTTACATTAAGGAACAATAAATCATAGGCCCGAATGTTGTCGGTTACGTGGGCTAGCCCACCCGACCTATTCGTTGGAACATATGTGGCCGTCGGACGGGTCAAGACTAGGGGACCTCCGTTGAGCCGTAGTGGCTCTTCGGATGGCTCAGCCTTGCCAGACCCCCGTGCAAACGCCACACGTGGAGGGTGAAGTCGATCGAGCCGTAGCTACTGTTGACCACCCAACCGTGGTTAAACCACTTTCGAACCATGTTTGCCCGTGATTATCCAAACCTTAAACATCAAACTTTCACGTAGACACTACGGAACAAAAACGTAATCTCGTCTAGGTAAGGTGGAATTCACCAAGAATCCAACACCTTAACCACGAGGTTTCGGGATTTTACTCCTTATGCTTTCACAGAGTGGGATTCACCGAGAATCCATCACCCAACCTCGACGATTGAAAAAAAACCCGTGTTCCTCGGTTTTTACCCTAATTAGTTTCTAATTAATAGCAAACAATTAATTAAAACTAATTTCTTGTTTTATACATGCCTAACTAATTCCTCGAATTAATTTCTACATGTATGCATATGGAGTGGAATACATGATATGATGCATGTCATGGCAATTTTCCGGTTCTACACATATAATCTAAACATGTATACTAGTGCGGAAAATAAACATCGAGATGGACCGTTGGCACCCCCGTATCTAATCTATTAAGAAAATAAAATAAAACCCTAATCTGTAGTTGTTCAAAACTTCGACGATCGGCAAACCAAACGAACTCGGATCGTGACGAAACTTTCCAGATCTGTTCTGCATTCCTCGGGCTTCAACATGGACGGTTGGATCGGAGCTTTGACTTGTCAATTTTCTCCAGTGAGCCGCCCAACTTGCTGCTGAATCAAACTTTTACAGCAGCGCATCAAAGACTTCCCGAGGCCGATCGGGAATCGAGATGAATTCGATTGACCTGAAATTTTTATGCCACGTCAAAAACTCCGTATTCATCGATCTGACCGGTTGGATTTGTGTTTCAACGGTCAAAACTCTCCCAGAAAATCGAGGAACTCACAGCTAGGGTTTCTGTGAATCCTGCATTTTTCTGTTACTGCGGCTTCTTTGCAGCAACGAACGGATATCAAAACAGACTCGATCGATGCCAAATTTTGTGGAATTGTTCATCATCTTCCAATCTTGATTCTGAACGGAGGGATCGTCGTTTCAATTGTTCGATCAACAGGAAAAACGAAATAACTAAACAGCTACTAAACAGATCTATTTTCTGGAAATTAAAATTGCAATAAAAAATAAATTACATAATTTCCTATACTCATATGAACGAATTTTCATCGTTTATATGAGTTTAAAATAGATCTAACGGGTAAACAGTGCCAACCCCCAATCCATCTCTTCAACCATAGCAATTAATCATTATCAATGCATAAAACAATAAATAAAATTTACCTACATGAAATTCCATTCCTTTAAATCGTTTAATTATGATTATGACTATATAAACCGTGGAACCTTGCTCTGATACCACATGAAAGGATGCAGGTTCTTAGATCTAAACGAGTTAGATCTGCGCGCAGCGGATGGATCACGACTTATACATCACAATACAAAATTAAAGGACTTAAACTACTACAAGGGGGTTAAGATCATGTTACCAATAGTAGGAAGAGAAGCCAAGATCTTCCGATGTGTTCTCCAAACGGCGGTTGGTGGACACCCTTATTGATAAACGAACCTCCTTGATATGCAACACTAAGAAAAACTCCAAGTTTTTCTTCAACCAGAAACCCAAGACAAGAAACAAATTTTTCTCTCTATGTATGTGTGTGTGGGGCGAAAATTGCATTGCTATATGTCTTGGAAGAACTCTTTTTGTATAGGAGAGTAAATCCTTGGCCTCCAAGTTTCTAATTAATTAAGTAAATAACTAAAAAGAAATCACAATAAAGGATAATTCCATTTATAAAAGATTGTGATTAATCAATCAATCAATTACAAATCAATTATCTTTTATTAATTAATTATTTAACAAGCAAATAATTAATCACACAAGAAAATCAATTCTTGCATTTTATCTCAAAGAGGCGCCACACACACCTAGGTTTTAGGCCCACAGAAAATGTCTTTTCTGTGTATTATATTATTTTGCCCAACTAAATAATATCCATGCATATCAATTAATTAGCCCAGCCAATTAATTATCACTGAGGCCCAAATAACAAGATTATTAGTCCGAATTACAGAAGCCACAACGGGGACCATGGACCTATAACCAGTAGCTCCAATAATTAATTATTCATCGAACATAATAAGTACATTAATTATTAATTCCGGGATTACGCCACCATAAACCCGAAACTGAACTCTACCGATTATAGATGTATACTTATACTCAACCCATAGAGTGAATAAGCGTCCATTGATATAATCACTACATATGGATTAACCCTCCATAAACTGTCCATTCTGAGTGGGAAGTCTCCGTGAACCCGACTCAGAATATCTTATCCTTATTTACCATTAACCCCCTGATGATCAATTAGTACACATATCTGACTTGTAGCTAATCAGTCAAATGTGAACTCCCGGGATATATCACTTTCTCGGGGCTAACAAATAAGGGGATTGTCTCTCTACTTCCCGCAGGAAGGAATGGATTCCATGTCGGTGAAAATCAGAACTACTCACTCATCAGGAGATAGTGCCAACGAGAAGTGGCTTGGAACACATATTCAAGTGAACCGTAACTGACACATCAAACACTACCCCGAGACAAGCAGCACCCTGTGATCACCACAGGATTACGGTTGATCCAAATATGATCATCTAATGATTTAATAAGATTCCTCGATTACGGAATTATACCGAGAAATACAGATTAAATCGGTCCAGTCTTATATGAATGCCATCATATATAAATGCCCCACGTAGGTACCCTCTACCGACAGTCCGGATAAGACTATCACACCCGAAGGTGTTCTGGGCGCATTATTGGTGTTTTAATCAAGAGACCCTAAACTCTGATTAAGTTCACCACGGAATAACAGTTTAAGCATATCTCCACAAACTCAATCCTCACGTGTAATCCATACACTGAGTTAAGTGGTTACATACAGATATACTTAGGGTTTACAGCAGTGTATTACTTTACAAGCACAAAGCAAGTAATAAGGTGAGATAAATTATGTCATTCATTATTAAAAAACAATTACACAAATTGTCTTTCGGGCACTACACCTAACAATGATAGGGTCTATGTCTATTATTGTATACCTTCTTGTATTGTTGGAGAAGCTCATCAGTGAGTGGAAGTCTGCCAGGTGCTGCTTGTCTGTAAGCATTTGTATCAGCTTCCCATCTCTTCTTTGCAAAAATTCTGGCAGCTTCTTTTGCTTCTGTTGTTTGCTCTTCCCCCTTATTGACATCATCAACAAAACGGGACAGCAGGCCATGCACACTCTCCTATGTGATAACTAGGTTGTTCAGTTATCATTCAATGATTTTTGTCCTAGTATCAATTGCTGTGATCCTTCCTTGCATTGTTTGATCCAGCAGGTTTATCCTCTCAGTAAGTTTAGGATCAAGTACAGCAGTTTGTTGTGCAACAGCAGTCTCAGCAGGTCTAGGAGTTTCAGCAAGTTTGTCAAGTTTTTGATGAATAGACGTAAGTTGTTCTTTCAAAAAATTTTCCTTCAGTGTATTTCCTTGCTTGTTCCCCTCACATCTAGCATCATATCAGTAACAGCATTTTGAGTAGATGTGTAATTTGAAGCAACTGTGTCAGTAGATTGTCTGTTTTCATTCACCAGCTTCATCAGTTCTTCAAATCATTGCTCTTGTCTATCCAGTTGAGTCCTTAACTGTTGCATATCATTCCTTACTATCCTCAACTCATTCAAGACCTCCTCTGGCACTCCACCAGCCATTCTACTATCAGTAGAACCATCAGCAGGCTCTTTCACATTATATTGTTGCCTCTGATTGCTGATCACCATAGCATAACTCATATCCCTTCCAGCAGGGTTAGGTCCTTGATACTCTTCCAAAATAGGATCAATAGAAGGTGCTTCATTCACTTGCTCATCATCAGTAGACCCTCCAATTTGGAATTCCTCATCACTGTAGTCATAGTCCAGCAGTTATTCTTCCTCATTAACAACAGCAGCCTGCTGACTATCTTTCCCTACAGTGGCCTTGACTCCAACAGGTTCCACTACAACAACCTGTTCCAAAACAACAACAGGGGTTTCCTCCAAACCCAAAGTTTGTTCCAACCTGTGTCCAGGTGCTGTTTGAGACTCAGCAGCATGTACCTCCTGTTCCAACCTGTGTCCAGGTGCTGTTTGTAACCCAGCAACATGTACCTCCTCTTCAACTCTTTGTGGATTGAATATAGCCTCATTATCCACTTGGAATCCCTCAGCATGACCAATCTTGGTTAGAATAATGACAGTTTTGGATAAAGTACCCTCAGTGTCAATCCAGTCTTGATATTGACAGGAGTCCTCTGAACTAACACTTGGCTCAATATGATCAGTAACCTTCTCTTCATCCAAATCAGCACTCTGTTGATCTTCAGTTTGTGCAGTAGGCTCTACAACATAGAATGTATTTGATTCATCAACTAGCCTACTAGCACCAATATTGCCTCCATCATTGATCAATGCCTCCAGATCATCCATGGTGAGATCCTGTAGATCCTCATCCATCTCACCAGTCTGCTGGCCCTCAGCAGACCTACCAGTACCAGTGGACTGTGGTACATTTGGTTCCACTAACATTGCAGTCCCACTAGATTCTCCTGGTCCAGAAGGGTAATTACCTCCTGAGTCAGATGATGATGATGAAGATTCATCATCATCCCTTGGATCTCTAAACTTGATACCCTCCTCCTTCTGTTGTTCATGAAAGATATCCATCAATCTTGATTGCAGCAAAGTGGTATCAACTAGATCCAGCAGGTTCTCCACTCCTAACTTTTCAAAAGCCCATTCCTCAAAATCTGTCATAGGTTCAGCAGCTGGCTTTTGCCTCTTGTAGAAACCAAACTTCCATTGGAAGTAATCAGCCACTTGCTGAAGTTTGGGATCAACAAAATCATTTGGTTTCTTCTTCTCCTTTTCAAATCTTTCAAATGGCATGAATGACTGCCTAGGAGCTTTTTCAGTACCTTGTTGGCCTCCAAAGGTCCCAACAAGATGGTTCAAAGTTTCTTCAACAAATGCTTCAAAGTCAGTAGGTTGTTGTGGTTGTATATTTGTACCTACTACTTCCATCTATACAACACTTGATTCCCCCTGACTTACATGCTCATCAGCAGGGTTAGCAGCAGACTGCTCTTCCCCCTGAGTTCTTGCAATACTTGCAGGGTCTTCAACCAATTCTTCAACTACCACAGCAGGGGTAGGTTCAATGGTTTGTTGTGGTTCTTCTACAAGTTGCTCAACAATAGCTTGTGCAGCTTCAGTAGATTTAACAGTTTCTACAACATGCTCTGGTGCAGCAGACTGATGTGTTCCTCCAACAGATTGCTCAACAACAACCTGTTCACTTTCAGTAGGCTCAGCAGCCTTAGCAGGTGAGGATTCAACAACATCAACAGTAGGTTCAGTCACTGTAGTTTGCTGTGACTCTCCAGCAGGTTGCTCAATAACAACCTCTGCATCCTCAGTAGGCTTGATAATTGTTATAGGTTCAGCATCAATAGCCTCTTCTTCTTCAACTTGTTCTTCTACTGATTCTTCCCTTTGAGCCTCTAAAATCTTCAATTGTTTTCCCTTTCCATGTTTCCTTTTGTGTATAATCTCTTTCATCCTCTTGGAAAGGGGCTCATCATCAATTTCAATCACAATAGACTTTCTCTTTCTACTGGCTTCTTTCTGTTGTTCCCTCAAGATCTCAACAACAGTTTTTCTAGTAGCTACAGCAGGGTCAGTTACCTCAACTTCAGCTGGACCCTCAGCAGACTCAGCAGTCTGTGCTGTTTGCTTCCTTGTTCTTTTAGGCTTTAATAGCTCAGTTATCTTCCTTGTATCTGCAGCCTTTCTTTTCTCAGTTACTTTCTTAGGTGTAGCAGGTTTGATAGATATCTTGGTTGTTTGCTTGACCTGCTCACCACCAGCATCACCATCATCTCCACCATTATCATCATCAGCAGCCTCATCAGCAACATCTTCATCATCATCCAGACCAGGAATAGCATAATCAATTTCCTTCTTGTATCTGGATTGATTAATCTTCTCAGATTCAACATCAGGAATCTTCAAATGATTCAGCAGGGTCTGAACCATTAATCCTAAGGGCAAAGCCTTGGATTTCTTCTTTCCTTCTTTTGCAACCTTCTTCATGTAATGAATGAAGTATCCAGCCCAATAAACTTCATACTTCTGCAAATAATCATCAGCAGCTCTATCTTGGGTCTTGACAGAGTGTCCATACTTCCAACCAGCCCTAATATGTTCTTAGCAATGATTTTGCTCAGCAGGTTGTACTCATAACCAATATTCTTCACATTGATGCCTGGTATTGATTTGATGTCTTCACTGAGTTTGATTCTGTCAACAAAATCCATCTTTGACAGCCCCATTGTTTCAGGGTTTGATGGTGCATCTACCACTTCTTCAAAACCAAAAACTTCTCTCAGTAGACTTGGAGAAACTTCAATCACCTGAGCATTCACAGTTGTTTTGAATGCTTCTTGTCCTTCTTTGACAACGATGTTCTTCCAAAAACTGACAACATTTGTATATGAGATTGTTTCCAATCTTATATTGAGTACATTCTCCAGTCCTGCATACCTCCGTATTCTTCGACCAATGTTGATTGCTAAATCAGTTTGGTTAGCATCAACAACAAAACCTCTAACACTTTGGCTCGTTCCAATCTGAACATCAATCTTTTCCGCCATTGTTAAGAGAAATAAAAGATGGAGAAGATAGATTGTTAATCTTTGTTCACACAGTGTAAAAATAGAGATATAAATCTGAGATTTTGCAAGAATAGAAGATCTGCTGTGTAGGTCTGTATAAATAGACAGAGAGGGGTTGCAACTGTCAGTGCACGTACATCCACATTAACCACGATTAAATCTGAGTGAATACGGTCTTGACACGTGCTCCATTACTTCTCCAAAACGTTGTAACCGTTGGATCGTGTTAACTATGGTAATAAAGGATAAGATAAATATCCCGCCAATCTGCTTTTTGACTTTAATAAGTTTGACTGTGTAACGTTCCATTCAGCAGGGTTGGCCTCAGTAGGGTTGTCTCAGCAGCCTGCTGATAAAGATGCTTCAGTAGCCTGCTGACAGAGTGACTCTGCTGATCTTTGATTCCTCCTTGTTTTGTTCAATTGATAATACAAGATGAAGTTTAATACCAATGACTGATCTGTCAAGTGAGCTCACCCAACATGACAAAGACCAATCCCCTTGGCAACCTCATTTGCTCAATTGTCCAAACATAAGTACATGGAATTGTTGATACCAATGACTAATCTGCTAAGTGAGCTCACCCAACATAGCAAAGACTAATCCCCTTGGTGAATTCCAGTACATTGCTAATTATCAGTCAACTTTGATAATTCCAAGTTCAGTCCTTAATTTGGCAAATCTTTCACTATCAAGTGGTTTAGTGAAAATGTCAGCAAGTTGATCTTCAGTAGGGATGTATAGAACCACCACATCTTTCTTTTCAACATGATCTCTTATAAAATGATGTCTCACATCAATGTGTTTGGTTCTTGAGTGCAAAACAGGATTTTTTGTGATAGCAATTGCACTTGTGTTGTCACACATGATTGGAATTTCTTTTTCTTCAATTCCATAATCCCTTAATTGTTGTCTTAACCATAGTACTTGTGCACAGCAACTTCCAGCAGGAATGTATTCAGCTTCAGCAGTGGAAGTTGATATAGAATTCTGTTTCTTGCTAAACCAGGAAACCAGTCTATTTCCCATTAACTGACAGGTTCCTGTGGTGCTTTTTCTATCAATTTTGCAACCAGCATAATCAGAATCTGAGTAGGATATAACTTTGAAACTTCCATCCTTGGAATACCATATCCCTACTCCCAAAGTCTCTTTTAGGTACTTGAGAACTCGTTTGACTGCACCTAAATGACTCTCTTTAGGTTTAGATTGAAATCTTGCACAAACACCTACAGCAAAGGATATATCAGGCCTGCTGGCAGTAAGGTACATCAGACTGCCTATCATCCTTCTGTACAAAGTCTGATAAACATCTTTGCCTTCTTTATCTTCATCCAATCTGATATTTGTACTCATTGGAGTTGATATTTTGGTGCTGTTTTCCATACCAAACTTCTTCAGCAACTCCTTGGTATACTTGGTTTGATGAATGAAGATTCCATCTTTCAACTGCTTGACTTGCAATCCCAAGAAGTAGTTCAATTCTCCCATCATACTCATTTGGAATTTACTCTTCATTAGATTTGCAAACTTCTCACAAAGTAAATCATTTTCAGAACCAAATATTATGTCATCCACATAAATCTGTACCAGCAGGGTGCTGTCCCCTTCACTGATTCTGAAAAGTGTCTTATCAATGGTCCCTTTTGTAAAACCATTGTCCACCAAGAATTGAGATAAGGTCTCATACCATGCTCTTGGTGCTTGTTTCAGTCCATAAAGTGCTTTGTTGAGTCTATACACTTTATCTTCTTGATCTTTAACTTCAAATCCAGGAGGTTGCTGAACATATACTTCCTCCTCTAGAATGCCATTCAAGAATGCACTTTTGACATCCATTTTATATACCTTGAAGTTTTTAAATGCAGCATGTGCTAAGAATAATCTGATAGCTTCCAATCTTGCAACAGGTGCATATGTTTCATCAAAATCTATTCCTTCTACTTGAGAATAGCCTTTTGCAACTAGTCTGGCCTTATTCCTTACAATGGTACCAGATTCATCAAGTTTGTTTCTGTATACCCATTTAGTACCAATGATATTTACTTGACTAGGCCTTTCCACTAGTGTCCAAACTTGATTCCTTTCAAATTCATTTAATTCTTCTTGCATAGCAATTATCCAATCTGGATCTGAAATTGCTTCTTCAACAACCTTAAGCTCCATTTGAGATAGAAGGCATGTAAACATTGCTTCTAACTGTCTTCTAGTCCTTACACCTTGCTGTACATTGCCAATAACTTGTTCAGCAGGGTTATTCTTTAACCATTGTGGATTCTGGTTAGATTGATTATTAGGAACCTCATCTTCAGTAGGGTCTACTGTTTCTTCTACAGGGGGTTCAGCAGATCCTTGAACTGCTTTAGTTGTTCCATCAGTAGTATTACCAGCAGGGAGTTCAGCAGGGGCAGTATCAGAAACTTTTAAGTCATTAAATCTTTCCAAAACTTCAACACAATCTGGATCATTGACTTGTTGATTTTCAACAGGTTCACAACCTTCATCTTCCATACCAGTGAACTTAGGTTCATCAAACACAACATGGATTGTTTCTTCATGTTTCAGTGACCTCTTGTTCAGCACTCTGAATGCCTTGCTGACTGAGGAATATCCCAAGAAAATTCCTTCATCTGATTTTGGTTGGAATTTTTTTAGATGTACCTTGTGATTTAGAATAAAACACTTACTTCCAAATGGATGGAAATAGGATATATTTGGTTTCCTTCCATTCCAAATCTCATAAGGTGTCTTCAGCAGCTTCTTGTTCACTGAGGTTCTATTTTGTGTATAGCATGCTGTATTAACTGCTTCAGCCCAATATCTTTCAGGTAGCAATGCTTCACAAATCATTGTCCTTCCTGCTTCCTTTAGAGTCATGTTTCTTCTTTCAGCAACCCCATTTTGTTGAGGTGTACCAGCAGCAGCAAGTTGATGTAGTACACCATTCTGTTCACAATATTCTCTTATCACATTGTTGAGAAATTCAGTACCCTGATCTGATCTTATTTTTACTACTGTCAAAATTTTCTCATTTTGTAATCTCTTTAAAAGATTAGGCATGCTTTTGAGTGTTTCACTTTTCTTGTTCATAAATATCACCCATGTATATCTTGAATAATCATCCACAACCACTAAGGTATATTTCTTTCCTGTTACACTTGTTGGAGTTATTGGTCCAAATAGATCCATATGCATCAGCTCCAACACTCTATTAGTTGATTGTTTACTCTTTGACTTAAAGCTTGATTTGGTCTGTTTACCTTGCTGACATGCATCACATACAACATCTTTCTTGAATGTGATTTCAGGTAAACCAATCACTAATTTCTTCTTTACCAACTGATTGATATCATCAAAATTTAGATGATTCAATTTCTTGTGCCATAACCAGTTGAGTTCTGATTTGGTATGCACAATCAGGCATGTTTCTGGAACTGCAGTAGACCAATCCACAACATACATGTTTTGTTGTCTTCTGCCAGCCAATACAACTTGATCACCTCTTTCACTAATGACAATACAGTTGTTTTTGTCAAAAGTGACCTTGTATCCCATGTCACAGAATTGACCAGTGCTCAGCAAGTTGTAATCCAGTCCTTCCACATATGCAACATTCTTGATTGTAAGTCCATTCCTCACAAGTGTGCCATATCCTCTTGTGTATCCAGGAGTATTCTTGTTGCCAAAATTCACCTTTGGACCATCCTTTGCCACATAGTTTGACAAACAGTGCTTATTCTTTGTCATATGTCTGGAACATCCACTGTCAAAGTACCAGACACCCTACAAAACAAAGTTAATACATTTTAGGTACCCAAACCTTTTTGGGTCCATAATGGTCAGTGGTAAGCATGACTCCTGGGATGTTTCCATAAGGTTTTCTCCTAAAAGTGTCATACTTTGGTTCATACATGTATTCCACACATCCATAAGTTCTAACAGTTGGTTGTGTAGGATTCACATATGTTTTCTGGCCTTTTGGTTTATAATGTTGTTTGAAGTGATTCTTGTTGTTAGAAACATTAGCATAACCATAGGTGTGCTGTCTGTTAGGAACGGCCCTATAATATGGAGTCTGATGAGGTCAATGCTGAGGCCTTGTATAAGTCCTCTGCTGAGCCCTTTGCTGATTCCATTGCTTTGGTTTTACCCTAGCAGCATGGTTATACTTATTGTTTCTAGCAATAGGTGCAGGAATATTCCAATCATCATCAGTAGGGAACAATCTACCTTTCCCCCTGAGATAAGTATCCCTAGAATGATTAACATTTTTGGATTTAAGATTCTTATCCTTGGAATATTTCTGACCTTTACCTTTGTGTGGTCCAACAGACTTAGTAGCAGGTCTATTATCAGTAGGTCTGGAAGGCACAGCAGTCCTATTTTTGGATTTATTATTTTTATTAGGAGCTGTTGACTTTTTTGACTTCTGAGTTTGCTTCTTTGCAGCATTCTCAGTAGGTTTCACTGCCTCAGCAACCTTACTGGGAGCTGGATCTTTTGCAGGCACAAACTTAGGACCAATTCTGGTACTAGGTTCAGTGACCTTGCTGGATCCACTCTTGTTGGATTGCTGAGTTTCAAATCCAAGACCTGTTCTATCACCATAAGGTCTTCCAGATTTGAATGCAGTGTTGGAACAAGATGGTTCAGCAGATTTAGGGGCTACTGAAGGTACAACAGGCTTATCCTGACTCTGTCCAACCTCTTTTTCCTTACCTTTGAGAGCTCTTAATTCAGCATTCAATCTTTCAACTTCCAATGGAAGAGCTTCTTTTTTAGCCTTCACAATCTCATAACCAGATTGTATTATCCTCGGTTGATTAAGGATGGCATCCAAAGTTTCATCATTATTGGAATTTCTATGATTTGAACCACAGGTTGATTCACAATCACTTCCAACATGAGTATTAATTGATACAGTATTTTATACCTCCTCAGTTTTATTCATATTAGCCATTAAAGCATAATCTTCCATTTCAGCAACCAATGCGGTGTCATCTGATTCATTTCCCTTTTCAGATTCCACTTCATACCCTGATTCATCTTCAGCAACCATAGCCTTCTTGCCATGTCTTCTTTGTTGACTCTTGGTCTTCAGTAGGTCTGGACAATCAGGTCTAAAATGTCCAGGCTTCTTGCAGTTGAAGCAAAGATAATCAGGTTCCTTACTTTGTTTTAACTCAGGACAGTCAGGTTTGAAGTGTCCGGGTTTCTTGCAATGAAAGCACAGATAATCATTGTCTTTCTTTGGTTCTTCTTTCTTTCTTTCAGTAGGCCTCTTTATGAAATTTCTTGAAGGGGCCTTTCCAGTCTTCATCATCCTGATTTTCTTGCTCAGTAGGGCAATTTGCTCCTGCATTTAATCCAGCAGATCATCTTGTCCTCCTGATGTTTCTTCTTGATGTGAAGCAGCCAATGCAGTGGTCTTTGCCTCTTCTCTTTCAGTCTCAGGTACAAGATTTTTGCTAAATTCATAAGCTTTAAGATCTGAAAACAACTTGAAGGTGTCTTCTTTATGCAGCTTTCTCATTTCTTCTATAGCAGTCACCTTCGTTTTCCAAAAATCTTTTGCAGGTAGAGCCTCCAAGATTTTGGTGTTTATTTCTTCTTTTGAATAACTTACACTCAGCAAGGTAAGTTCATCCAGGATAGCATTAAATCTTGATTCCATTTGCTCAATGGTTTCATTTGGTAGCATCTTGAACTTTTGAAATCTCTTTTTGGCCACACTGATTTTATTCTTCTTTATTGCAACAGTGCCTTCACAGATCAGCTGTATCTTGTCCCAAAGTTCTTTTGCAGTTTTGCAATCTTTAACCTTCATGTACATATTGCTATCCAAGGTTCTATAAATGATATCAATAGCAATATTGTTAAGGTTTGCTCTTTTTCTGTCTTCTGCATTCCATTCTCTTTTTGGTTTTGGAATGTACTCTGTTATATGACCCACTGTTACTGACTTGGTAATCTCCAATGGTCCTTCAGTTAGTACATCCATCATCTCATCATGAGTTGCAGCAAGGTAAGCCTGCAAACTACGTTTATATTCATCAAATCTATCTACAGAACACATCAGCATAGTTCTAGCATACTGAGTGTTATCTATGATGCAAGACTTTGAAAATCAGTGATTTGAAAAAGTTTACAAAGGATTTTCACAAGCACAACAAGTAGGATTACTTCAGAACAGAAGCACTGCTCCGATACCAATTGTTGGTCCCTTGAAAAGGGTTTGGTTAAGTTTAGAGGGAGGGTGAATAAACTTAACACTTAAAACTTTTGGAGTTAACAAATTCTGCAACTTCAGCAGCCTGCTGATACCTCAACAGCCTGCTGACACCTCAGTAGCCTGCTGATATACAGTAGTCTACTGACAGTTAAGTTTACTGAATTTGTGCAGCGGAATTATATCAAAAATTAAGCCTTAAAACTTGTTGTTAAATTGTTAGGTGTAGTGCCCGAAAGACAATTTGTGTAATTGTTTTTAATAATGAATGACATAATTTATCTCACCTTATTACTTGCTTTGTGCTTGTAAAGTAATACACTGCTGCAAACCCTAAGTATATCTGTATGTAACCACTTAACTCAGTGTATGGATTACACGTGAGGATTGAGTTAGTGGTGATATACTTAAACTGTTAGTCTGTGGTGAACTTAATCAGAGTTTAGGGTCTCTTGATTAAAACACCAATAATGCGCCCAGAACACCTTAGGGTGTGATAGTCTTATCCGGACTGTCGGTAGAGGGTACCTACGTGGGGCATTTATATATGATGGCATTCATATAGGACTGGACCGATTTAATATGTTTTTCTCGATATAATTCCGTAATCGAGGAATCTTATTAAATCATTAGATGATCATATATGGATCAACCTTAATCCTGAGGTGATCACAGGGTGCTGCTTGTCCCGGGGTAGTGTTTGATGTGTTAGTTACGGTTCACTTTAATATGTGTTCCAAGCCACTTCTCATTGGCACTATCTCCGGATGAGTGAGTAGTTCGATTTTCACAGACATGGAATCCATTCCTTCCTGCGGGAAGTAGAGAGACAGTCCCCTTGTTTGTTAGCCCTAAGAAAGTGATCGATCCCGGGAGTTCACATTTGACTAATTAGCTACTAGTCAGATATGTGTACTAATTGATCATTAGGGGTTAATGGTAAATAAGGATAAGATATTCTGAGTCGGGTTCACGGAGACTTCCCACTCAGAATGGACAGTCTATGGAGGGTTAATCCGTATGTAGTGATTATATCAATGGACGCTTATTCACTCTATGGGTTGAGTATAAGTATACATCTATAATCGGTAGAGTTCAGTTTTGGGTTTATGGTGGCGTAATCCCGAATTAATAATTAATGTACTTATTCTGTTCGACGAATAATTAATTATTGGAGCTACTGGTTATAGGTCCATGGTCCCCGATGTGGCTTCTGTAATTCGGACTAGTAATCTTGTTATTTGGGCCTCAGTGATAATTAATTGGTGGGCTAATTAATTGATATGCATGGATATTATTTAGTTGGGCTAAATAATATAATACACATAAAAGACATTTTATGTGGGCTTTTTGACCCTAAAGGTGGCGCCAATATCATCATTTAATTAGAGAGAAATTAGTTTTCTTGGATAATTATTTGACATGTGATTTATCTTTTATTTGTTAAATGATAATTCATGGAATATTAGATAATAATGTGATTTATCCTAATTTGTTTGTGATAATCATTTTATTTATCTTTTATTTGGAAAAGGATTAATGTGATAATTATCACTTAATTATTTAATCCTTGGAGGACATTGATTACTCTCCTATATAAAGAGAGTTCTCCCAAGTCTAATGAAAAGGTACTATTCACGTCACTATTCACCGAGAGAAATTGGCCGAAAAATTTCGGCCTCTATTCTTAGGGTTCGAGTTGGAAAAATCTTCGGGATTTTTCTGGTTGCATATCAAGGAGGCTCGTGTATCAAGAAGGGTGTCCACCAACCGCCGTTTGGAGAACACATCGGAAGATCAAGGCTTCTCTTCCCTATATTGGTAACATGATCTTAACCCCCTTGTAGTAGTTTAAGTCCTTTAATTATGTGTTTTGATATATAAATCGTGATCCATCCGCTGCGCGTAGATCTAATTCGTTTAGATCTAAGAACCTGCATCCTTCATGTGGTATCAGAGAAAGGTTCCACGATTTATATAGTCATAATCGTAGTTAAACGATTTAAAGGAGTGGAATTGCATGTAGGTGATATTTTACTTATTATTATGCATTAATAATTTTTTTAAATTGCTATGGTTGAAGAGATGGATTGGGGTTGGCACCGTTTTCCCGTTAGATCTATTGTAAACTCATATAAACGATAAAAATTCGTTCATATGAGTATAGGAAATTATGTAATTTATTTATTATTGCAAGTTTAATTTCCTGTCAGTAGATCTGTTTAGTAGCTGTATAGTGTTTTCGTTTTTTCCGTTGTTTGAGCCGTTAAAACGAAGATCCCTCCGGTCAGAATCTATATTGGAAGTGGATGAACAATCTCACAAAATTTGGCGATGATCAGAGTCCGTTTGGGTATCCGTTCGTTGCTGCGAAGTGGCTGCTGTAACAGAAAAACGCAGGATTCACAGAAACCCTAACTGTGACTTCTTCGATTTTCTGGGAATAATTGGACCGTTCAAATTAAAATCCGACCGGTCAGATCGCATATCATGGAGTTTTTGACGTAAGGTAAAATTTTCAGGACGATCGGGATTCATGTAGATCCCTAATCGGTCTCGGGAAGTCATTGATGCGCTGCTGTAAAAGTCAGATTCAGCAGCAAGTTGGGCGGCTCACTGGAGAAAATTGACAAGTCAAAGCTCCGATCCAACCGTCCATCTTGAATTCCAAGGAGTGAGGAACTGATCTGGAAAGTTTCGTCGCGATCCGAGTTCGTTTGATATTCCGATCGTCGAAGATTCTTAACAGCTGCAGATTAGGGTTTTAATTTATTTTCGAGTAGATTAGTTACGGGGGTGCCAACGGTCCATCTCGGTGTTTATTTTCCGCACTAGTATACATGTGTAGATTGTATGAGTAGAACTGGAAAATTGCCATGACATGCATCATATCATGAATTCCACTCCATATGCATACATGTAGAAATTAATTCGAGGAATTAGTTAGGCATGTATAAAACACACGATTAGTTTTAATTAATTGTTTGATATTAATTAGAAACTAATTAGGGTAAAACCGAGGAACACGGGTTTTTTCAATCGTCGAGGTTGGGTGATGGATTCTCGGTGAATCCCACTCTGCAAAAGCATAAGGAGTAAAATCCGAAACCTCGTGGTTAAGGTGTTGGATTCTTGGTGAATTCCACCTTACCTAAGACGAGATTACGTTTTTGTTCCGTAGTGTCTACGTGAATGTTTGATGTTTAAGGATTGGATAATCACGGGCAAACAGGTTCGAAAGTGGTTTAACCACGGTTGGGTGGTCAACAGTAGCTACGGCTCAATCGACTTCACCCTCCACGTGTGGCGTTTGCACGGGGGTCTGGCAATACTGAGTCATCCGAAGAGCCACTACGGCTCAACGGAGCTCTCCTAGCCTTGACTCGTCCGACGGCCACATATGTTCTAACGAATAGGTCGGGTGGGCTAGCCCACATAACCGACAACATTCGGGCCTATGATTTATTGTTCCTTAATGAAACATCAAGTCCAAAAACGTGATCAGTAAACCCACCATTTTTTCAAAATATTGAGTGGGAGCGGGAGAGGCGACAGCCGACCCCACGGCCTCTACTGTTGACACAAGCAACGTGAGAGAATGGTGACGCCTCGTGCGGCTTTGATTTCGCCCCCCTAAGGAAGGCCTTCACCGCTATCAAAATTCAAGGCTTGGTCTCCGAAAGGATAGGATTTTGGGTACTCGTCGGGTCACTGACCGACCCTAAGGCGGCACACTCGGGGTCTACCTAAAAATCGAGACAGTAGGTCACACTCATAAAGGGTATTTTGGTAGTACCTTGGCTGAAAAAGGAAAGGTGATTGACGATCACAAATGAGATGTTCGATTCTCAATCGATCTTCAATATTAATCGAAACCTCTTTGACCTACCCTAAGGCGGCACTGAGGCATTAGATTAAATCCTTGGAACGGTAGGATAGACTATAAGTACTTAGTTTATGTTCCTAAAATTTTAGTAGTGTATGATTTGGATTTATTTTCTGTCAAATTTTATTTACAACTGTAATATATATATCTCTCTAAGGTGCTAGACTGCTAGTGTAAAATTGACTAGTAATGACTTCGTTAAAAAGTGGTAAGTAACTCGAACGTTGTATTTATTAATCTCACATACGATTAATTTTTCGGAAGAGATATTTCTCTTGAAGCCTTCAAAACTTAAGTGACGTAAATAGGCATGTCACTGCTGTCACTCGTGCAGAACGAGAGACAACCGTAGTTAGTTTGAAAGATGATTGGGACGATAAAATTCTTCTAGTGAATTGTGTAGTGTCTACACGAGAAATTTTCTGATAGAAAAATTGGAGAATCATAATTTAAAGTGTCGCTAGTTAGACGGTATTTGGAACCGATAAACTAGTGGGAGCTTTTATACTATGTTTTTCTGATTTATTAGAAAATCCGTCCCACTGGGTAACACTTTCATTAGACATCCCACAGTTCACGAGTAGTGTCTACTCAAACGAACTGCTAGTTCAAGACTATTCCCTTTTAAGGAAAGTTAAGAATGGGAAAGAATGTCTATAAGTGTTAATCATCTTAACTAAAGTTTTGAGGCTAAACCGAAACATTAATTAAAGAAAGTATAGGATAAGGAAAGTGATTTTGGATCACTAACCAATGAATCCTTAGCGACTTTCTTAACCGAGTAACTTGACTCGGTAGCTTAGTTCTTTGGAAGAACAAGGAAGCTTTGCATTAACGATTAATAGAGTAACAACGGGCAGTAATTTCAGCTACAATAGTGGGAGTGATATAAGGAAATGAATTTCGGATTCTATCCTTGAACATCACAGAAAAATTTATTTTTCTGTTTACAGATTCGTTGAAACAATTGGATTCACTTTCAACTCGATATATTGTTGCCACATAGAAAGTGAATATGACATTTGTAGTACGAATCCGAGACTCGGACTTTTGTTTGATAAAGTCGAACCACTTAGAACAGCTGAATAAGTACGTGTAACACACCTAAAACTATTAAAGGTAAAAGGTTTCCGTATTAAGATAAACGACCTTTCAATATCTATTAATTAGTGCATATATCCTAGAGACAAGACCTAACGACTGGCTAAGGGTGATTCCTATCTCCCGGTCTAGGAACACTATCTCAAAGGAACAATGACTAAGTTTCCTTTCAATCGGGAAAGGGTAATAGATTTGAAGGGGTAACATAGCTTGTTCACCATGACCTTCGGGGTCTAGTGAGAGATACAAGCTAGTGGGAGTTTTTGAGTGGTGGCATTTTGTCCGATAACTACTCGAAACGTGATTTAGTTTATCGAAAGAATACGAGGAGGTGTCTCTGATTTTAGCAGAGAATAGAGTATTCCATGCTCAGAAATAGGCTATCGCATAGTCTTGGGACTGATGCTCGGCCTGCCTCCTAGTGGAATGTTTCTCACTGAGGAAGAAACCATAGACTTGCCCTACATAGTTATTGATATGCTACAATACACTGCTAAACTCGATTAAGATAATTCGTTGCAAAATAACGGTTAAAATTATTATGTAAACCGAGAAGTCTACCTAGAAGATGCCAGAGAATTTATGGATAAGGAGTGAATTCGGTTCACACCACTTCCATAAATGTAGGCATTTAGCATTTAATGCTTAAAGGTAGGACTGGAAATTTTGCGCATACCTTCAGATTGTGACTGTTTGTGAAACATCTTAATGAGACGAGTGAAGGTTGATTATAAGATTCTTGAGATCAGAAAGTGACGGTTGAACTGTCACAAGCCTTCTGATAGAATCTATAAGTAACAACCTTAAACCTTGGAGTACGGTTACCCAAAGGTAGTTACTATCTGATTTAATCAGACCACATCGGTTGTTTGTGATTACACTGATAAATACTACTAGATCAGAATGTCAATCCACCCAAGACACAGTGGGAGTATGGTTTAACCGTTGACCCATTGTGATTTTGTGGACTTTATAATCTGTTGGGGTGATTGATAACCTATGGCTCTTGGTGGGCTGTATAGGATTCTGATTATAGAGGTTGGTTTGAAAACTTTAACCCTGTGAATGGAGTTTTGGTACTCCAGTTCTGTTCAGCCTCTTGTAGAACCACCTGAGTGTCTCAGGCCCAGTGGGAACAATTGGATCTACACGGAAAAGAGTCGAATGAATAGGAAAGTTTAAACTTTCAGCGCAAAGTTGAGTGGTATAGGGGTGATTCCACGACAAGTAGAGAGTTAACCAGACCTTGAACTCTCTCACCACTCAGTCTTGCTAGATTTCGTTAGAAAGCAGAAAATAGGGGTGATTCCCTGAGACTTTCTTGCCGAACAACGGAATCTGAATTCATTCAGAACAGAAGGGTTTTAGCTAAGAATGAATAACGGATTCGTTACAAAGCGAAAGATAGGGGTGATTCCCTAAGGCCTTTTTTGCGAGACTAACGATATCTTAATTCATTCAGAAAGAACCTTTGGTAGGAGGCCTGCCATGGCTTATATCCTTTGTGGATTTAAGAGAACCTCTCGGTCATTTAAAAGTCACATGTTTTAAAATATGTGGACTTGACCAAAATATTGATAAGTCTTTTTGTAGACTGAATATCAATAATTGTAAAGTAGTAGTATTAGTGTTCATGAATGATAACACTGAAACGGTTGGAAACAGCATGAGTGTGCTATCTGAAGTCGGAAACTGACACGCCTAGATTCTCTGGATGAGAGAATTGGACTATATTCTAAGAATTTGATTCGGTCAAATCCACGAGAATGAGTCATTGGCTATCCCACATGTCTTATTGAATAAGATTGATTATGCATATACGGTTGCAGCATTCATCGAGAGTAGTCCTACCCTACCTCTCAGGAATGATTCTCTAAATCTCCGGATAAAGAGAAAATGGGATAGAGTCTCTCTTGGATAACGGCAAGTCAGGTTATCATAAGTCAATAGTAATCGAATCTTGGATTTGAGCAATAAGTAGTAGTTTTAGTACGTCCTCAAGTATCTTTAGAGAACGAGGAATCATATGCTTGTATATTCAGGTGCAAACTTGAATATGGTTGACTACACTGATTCTGACTTGTAGTCAGATTAAGGATGATCATTAAGTTGATCTCGGGCTCAGTGTTTACTCATAGTGCTTAGAATTTCCTTTTTGGTCTGGGAGTAATTCCAGGTCTGATAAGCCGATATCACTTCATTGTGAAAACAGTGAAGAAATAGCTTAGAAGGATCTTCTCAGTCACTAGAGGTCAAAAGCATATTGAGAGAGAGTACCGCCTGATTAGATGGACCGGCAACGTTTCGTCTCGGGCCGACAACCAACCTGATCAGTGTACCAAGTCTGGTGCTTGGAGGGTACGGCATTGAGGAATATATCTCATCTGCTTTTAGAGCAAGTGGGAGAGTGTTGTGAATAAGATGAGAAAGGGTGTGCTCTAAAAATAATCGTTGCTTGTCATTTCGTGCAAGTGGGAGATTGTTAGGTGTAGTGCCCGAAAGACAATTTGTGTAATTGTTTTTAATAATGAATGACATAATTTATCTCACCTTATTACTTGCTTTGTGCTTGTAAAGTAATACACTGCTGCAAACCCTAAGTATATCTGTATGTAACCACTTAACTCAGTGTATGGATTACACGTGAGGATTGAGTTAGTGGTGATATACTTAAACTGTTAGTCTGTGGTGAACTTAATCGAGTTTAGGGTCTCTTGATTAAAACACCAATAATGCGCCCAGAACACCTTAGGGTGTGATAGTCTTATCCGGACTGTCGGTAGAGGGTACCTACGTGGGGCATTTATATATGATGGCATTCATATAGGATTGGACCGATTTAATATGTATTTCTCGGTATAATTCCGTAATCGAGGAATCTTATTAAATCATTAGATGATCATATATGGATCAACCTTAATCCTGAGGTGATCACAGGATGCTGCTTGTCCCGGGGTAGTGTTTGATGTGTTAGTTACGGTTCACTTTAATATGTGTTCCAAGCCACTTCTCATTGGCACTATCTCCAGATGAGTGAGTAGTTCCGATTTTCACAGACATGGAATCCATTCCTTCCTGCGGGAAGTAGAGAGACAGTCCCCTTGTTTGTTAGCCCTAAGAAAGTGATCGATCCCGGGAGTTCACATTTGACTAATTAGCTACTAGTCGATATGTGTACTAATTGATCATTAGGGGGTTAATGGTAAATAAGGATAAGATATTCGAGTCGGGTTCACGGAGACTTCCCACTCGGAATGGACAATCTATGGAGGGTTAATCCGTATGTAGTGATTATATCAATGGACGCTTATTCACTCTATGGGTTGAGTATAAGTATACATCTATAATCGGTAGAGTTCAGTTTCGGGTTTATGGTGGCGTAATCCCGGAATTAATAATTAATGTACTTATTCGGTTCGATGAATAATTAATTATTGAGCTACTGGTTATAGGTCCATGGTCCCCGATGTGGCTTCTGTAATTCGGACTAGTAATCTTGTTATTTGGGCCTCAGTGATAATTAATTGGCTGGGCTAATTAATTGATATGCATGGATATTATTTAGTTGGGCTAAATAATATAATACACATAAAAGACATTTTATGTGGGCTTTTTGACCCTAAAGGTGGCGCCAATATCATCATTTAATTAGAGAGAAATTAGTTTTCTTGGATAATTATTTGACATGTGATTTATCTTTTATTTGTTAAATGATAATTCATGGAATATTAGATAATAATGTGATTTATCCTAATTTGTTTGGGATAATCATTTTATTTATCTTTTATTTGGAAAAGGATTAATGTGATAATTATCACTTAATTATTTAATCCTTGGAGGACATTGATTACTCTCCTATATAAAGAGAGTTCTCCCAAGTCTAATGAAAAGGTACTATTCACGTCACTATTCACCGAGAGAAATTGGCCGAAAAATTTCGGCCTCTATTCTCAGGGTTCGAGTTGGAAAAATCTTCGGGATTTTTCTGGTTGCATATCAAGGAGGCTCGTGTATCAAGAAGGGTGTCCACCAACCGCCGTTTGGAGAACACATCGGAAGATCAAGGCTTCTCTTCCCTATATTGGTAACATGATCTTAACCCCCTTGTAGTAGTTTAAGTCCTTTAATTATGTGTTTTGATATATAAATCGTGATCCATCCGCTGCGCGTAGATCTAATTCGTTTAGATCTAAGAACCTGCATCCTTCATAAATATGATACTAAGTATTAGATACTCAGTAGTGTATGTGTGTGAGTTCAGTTTCTAGATTCAGTAGATTGATGTGTATAATGAACTAAATGCAGAATGTAAGTGCAGAAAGTAAGTAGGCAGATTTTATAGTGGTTCCAGGTGGTGTAATCCTGTCAGTCCACTCTTCTCCTGTGATGTTGGAGGTAATTCACTAGAGATCTTTGATGTAGCTGTTACAAAGATTCCTAAGATTGTTTGTCCTTCACCAATGACTATGGCTTCACAAACTGAAAACTGGGAATAGGTAGGATTGCTGCTCCTAAGTCTTCCACTGGTCCTTGAAGGGTAGGATTGCCTCTTCACCAGCTCCACCACAAACAACAGTTTTTCACACAAATGTGCTTCACTGTCTTCAGCAGGTTCATTATAAAATAAAGAATGAATCAAGTAAATGATTCAGTTGCAGCAACTTGATTAGGATGATATAATCAGCAGCTTCCAGTCTTCAAGTGTGTAAACTTGATGTAGCTTGAATACATAATACACTTGAAGAATTTCTCTGGATCAGTAGCCTTAAGCTCAGTAAGTTCAGCAGGGTGTTTTTCAGCTCAGAATTGTCTCTTATGTTTTTCTCTTAAAGTTCATCATCTTTTTTTGAGTTGGAAGTGCCCTATTTATAGGTAGGAGAGCATGTGACTTGCATTTGAAATTCAAATATAACCGTTCCTGGTTTTTGTCCCATCTGTTTTTCTTTCTGTCACTATTCATAGGACTGACACTGTCAGATTCCTTTTTGACAGTGCAGTCTGTCCACCCTTTGACTTGTGTCCATTGGATAAAGTCCTGAACCATCCAACGTTCTTTTAATCTTAACCACTGATTTGTTTGATCAAATCAGAGGTAGTTGGCTGTCCTTATCCATGTAATCTTCCAATGTAATCTTGAATTAATCGAGGTATATATCAGCAGGTTCATCTGTCTGCTGAAATACCTATCAGTCTGCTGAACAGCAAATTGCTGTGTTTAACATACAATGCAATAGACTTCTTTTATCTAACTTTTATTTGTGAAGTTAGATTACACCTTTTTGCAAATAACTAAGTTCCAATCACCATCCAACTTATGGTACTTAGACCTTGTACACAAGGTATATGTAATCAGTTTAGGTCATCACAGACTTGCCTAAATTCTGATTCCATATC
Organism: Gentiana dahurica var. dahurica; assembly: GCA_024500145.1. Classification (NCBI taxonomy): domain Eukaryota; kingdom Viridiplantae; phylum Streptophyta; class Magnoliopsida; order Gentianales; family Gentianaceae; genus Gentiana; species Gentiana dahurica. The sequence goes on from CM044897.1 coordinate 49,613,048, forward strand.
CTTGACTTTAATTACTAAGTTTGATCCCTTAGCCTTCATTTACTGAGTTTGAGCCCTCAGCCTTCAGTCTTCAGTCTTCAGCAGGTTCCAGACAAGTCGAGTGACCTATCTACCCTACTGACCTAAATCAGTCAGCTGAACTAATTCAGCTGACCATTACAATGCTTGTTTGATCAAACCTATACAAAGATCAAACTCTAATAAACCTATACATTTGATCTAGACATCTTTTTGCCTTTGCACTATAACGGCTAGTCTGGCACTCATCATCAAAACATAGAAATAAGTCCAACATACTCAAAAGGGGGTTTACAAGTTTTTGTATATTATTGTATTAGAGTTTACTCAAAACGGGGGTTAACCACTTTTTGTATATAATTATAGTTGAGTTTACACAAAAAGGGTTTACAACTTTTTGAATATAATTGTATTGTAAATTTTACTCAAAACGTGGGTTTACAACTTTTTGTATATAATTGTATAGTAGAGTTTACTCAAAACGGGGGTTTACCACTTTTTGTATATTATTGTATTAGAGTTTACTCAAAACGGGGGTTTAAAACTTTTTGTATATAATTATAGTAGAGTTCACTCAAAACGGTGGTTTACAACTTTTTGTATATAATTGTATAGTAGAGTTTACTCAAAACGGGGGTTTACAACTTTTTGTATATTATTGTATTAGAGTTTACACAAACCGGGGGTTTACCACTTTTTGTATATTATTGTATTAGAGTTCACTCAAAACGGGGGTTTACATTTTTTTGTATATAATTATAGTAGAGTTAACTCAAAACGGAGGTTTACAACTTTTTGTATATAATTGTATAGTAGAGTTTACTCAAAACGGGGGGTTTAGAACTTTTTGTATATAATTGTTTAGCAGAGTTTACTCAAAACGGGGGTTTACAACATTTTGTATAAAATTGTATAGTAGAGTTTACTCAAAACGGGGATTTACTACATTTTGTATATAATTGTATAGTAGAGTTTACTCAAAATGGAGGTTTACAACTTTTTGTATATTATTGTATTAGAGTTTACTCAAAACGGGGGTTAACAACTTTTTGTATAAAATTATAGGTGAGTTTACTCAAAACGGAGGTTTACAAATTTTTGTATATAATTATAGTAGAGTTTACTCAAAACGGGGGCTTACAACTTTTTGTAAATAATTGTATAGTAGAGTTTACTCAAAACAGGGGTTTACAAATTTTTGTATATTATTGTATTAGAGTTTACTCAAAACGGGGGTTTACAACTTTTTGTATATAATTATAGTAGAGTTCACACAAAACGGAGTTTTACAACTTTTTGTATATAATTTTATACTAGAGATTACTCAAAATGGGGGTTTACAATTTTTTATATAATTGTACAGTAGAGGTTTCTCAAAATGGGGGTTTACAACTATTTGTGCAAAATTATAGTAGAGTTTACTCAAAACGGAGGTTACAACTTTTTGTATATAATTGTATCGTAGAGTTTACTCAAAACGGGGGTTTACAACTCTTTGTACAATAAAAATGGGGGTTTACAAATTTTTGTATATAATTGTATAGTAGAGTTTTCTCAAAACGGCGGTTTACAACTTTTTGTATATTATTGTATTAGAGTTTACTCAAACCGGGGGGTTTACAACTTTTTGTAAATAATTGTATAATAGAGTTTACTCAAAACGGGGGTTTACAACTTTTTGTATATTATTGTATTAGAGTTTACTCAAAACGGGGGTTTATAACTTTTTGTATATAATTATAGTAGTGTTCCCTCAAAATAGGGGTTTACAACTTTTTTTATATAATGGTATAGTAGAGTTTACTCAAAAATAAGGTATACAACTTATTGTATATAATTGTATAGTAGAGTTACTCAAAACGGGGGTTTACAACTTTTTGTATATTATCGTATTAGAGACTACTCAAAACGGGGGTTATGAATTTTTGTATATAATTATAGTAGAGTTCACTCAAAACGGAGGTTTAAAACTTTTTGTATATAATTGTATAGTAGAGTTTACTCAAAACGGGGGTTTACAACTTTTTGTTCAATAAAACGGGGGTTGACAACTTTTTGTATATAATTGTATTGTAGGGTTTACTCAAAACGGCGGTTTACAACTTTTTTTATATTTTTGTGTTAGAGTTCACTCAAAATAGGGGTTTATAACTTTTTGTATATAATTATAGTAGAGTTCACTCAAAACAGAGGTTTACTACTTTTTGTATATAATTATATAGTAGAGTTACTCAAAACGGGGGTTTACAACTTTTTATATATAATTGTATAGTAGAGTTTACTCAAAACGAGGGTTTACAACTTTTTGTATATAGTTGTATAGTAGAGTTTACTCAAAACGGGGCTTTACAATATTTTGTATATAATTGTATAGTAGAGTTTACTCTTTTTGTATATAATTGTATAGTAGAGTTTACTCAAAACGGGGGTTTAAAACTTTTTGTATATAATTGTTTAGTAGAGTTTACTCAAAATAGGGATTTACAACATTTTGTATATAATTGTATCGTAGAATTTACTCAAAACATGGATTTACAATATTTTGTATATAATTGTATAGTAGAGTTTACTCAAAACAGGGGTTTACAACTTTTTGTATATTATTTTATTAGAGTTTACTCAAAACGGGGGTTAACAACTTTGTGTATATAATTATAGTAGAGTTTACTCAAACGGAGGTGTACAACTTTTTGTATATAATTATAGTCGATTTTACTCAAAACAGGGGCTTACCACTTTTTGTAAATAATTGTATATTAGAGTTTACTCAAAATGGGGGTTTATAACTTTTTGTATATTATTGTATTAGAGTTTACTCAAAATGGGGGTTTACAACTTTTTGTATATAATTATAGTAGAGTTCACCCAAAACATAGGTTTTTACAACTTTCTGTATATAATTATAGTAGAGTTTACTTAAAACGGGGGTTTACAACTTTTTGTATATAAATGTATATTATAGTTTACTCAAACGGGAGTTTACAACTTTTTGTATATTATTGTATTAGAGTTTACTCAAAACGGGGGTTAACCACTTTTTGTATATAATAATAGTAGAGTTCATTCAAAACGGAGGGTTACAACTTTTTGTATATAATTATAGTAAAGTTCACTCAAAACGGGTGCTTACGACTTTTTGTAAATAATTGTATAGTAGAGTCTACTCAAAACGGGGGTTTACAACTTTTTCTATATTATTGAATTAGAGTTTACTCAAAACGGGGGTATACAACTTTTTGTATATAATGATAGTAGAGTTCACTCAAAATGGAGGTTTACATCTTTTTGTATTTAATTGTATAGTAGAGTTCACTCAAAACGGGGTTTTACAACTTTTTGTATATTATTGTATTAGAGTTTACTCAAACCGGGGGTTTTCAACTTTTTGTATATTATTGTATTAGAGTTCACACAAAACGGGGGTTTACATTTTTTTGTATATAATTATAGTAGAGTAAACTCAAAATGGAGGTTTACAACTTTTTGTATATAATTGTATAGTAGAGTTTACTCAAAACGGGGGTTTAGTACTTTTTGTATATAATTGTTTAGTAGAGTTTACTCAAAACGGGGGTTTACAACATTTTGTATATAATTGTATAGTAGAGTTTATTCAAAACGAGGATTTACTACATTTTGTATATAATTGTATTGTAGAGTTTACTCAAAACGGGGGTTTACAACTTTTTGTATATTATTGTATTAGAGTTTACTCAAAACGGGGGTTAACAACTTTTTGTATATAATTATAGGTGAGTTTACTCAAAACGGAGGTTTACAAATTTTTGTATACAATTATAGTAGAGTTTACTCAAAACGGGGGTTTACAACTTTTTGTAAATTATTTAGTAGAGTTTACTCAAAACGGGGGTTTACAACTTTTTGTATATTATTGTATTAAAGTTTACTCAAAACGGGGGTTTACAACTTTTTGTATATAATTATAGTAGAGTTCACAAAAAACGGAGTTTTACAACTTTTTGTATATAATTGTATACTAGAGATTACTCAAAACGGGGGTTTACAATTTTTTTTATATAATTGTACAGTAGAGTTTTCTCAAAACGGGGGTTTACAACTATTTGTGCAAAATTATAGTAGAGTTCACTCAAAACGGAGGTTACAACTTTTTATATATAATTGTATAGTAGAGTTTACTCAAAACGGGGGTTTACAACTCTTTCTACAATAAATATAGGGGTTTACAACTATTTGTATATAATTGTATAGTAGAGTTTTCTCAAAACGGCGGTTTACAACTTTTTGTATATTATTGTATTAAAGTTTAGTCAAAACGGGGGTTAACAACTTTTTGTATATTATTGTACTAGTAGGAAACCCGTGCTATGCACGGAGATGACTAAATATGCAAATGAGTTAAAAATACCAGAGAAATAATCAAAGATTTGAATGGTATATAGCATTAAACATTATACCATACGCATGTGGAAAGAGTGGTACTTAGTTGGATTTAGCAACATATACATAGTATCGGGACACTCGTATGCATATGGAAGTGAGTTTAGCCAAAGCCTACATCTCAAAGCTTTCTGTTTAGGATAGGGCGGCGAAAGACAATTCCAAAGCTCCAAAAAGACGACATAATGTGAAAGCTTCTAACACCCCCAAATTGTTTCAATGCTTCCACAAACAACAAATTGACATTTTGCACTGCAAATGAAAAGGAACCCGTGCTAAAGAAATGTACAAACTTTAACGATAAAGAACCCATGTTCCATCAATCAACATCACCTAGCCCCTTGACCTCTTCTCTCAAAAAAGATGTCACAATCATGATAATACCAAATCACATTCAACAATATAATAATCACACCAAAGCGTCTCTACAATTTTTTTTTATTATGGAAATGCTGAATTTCATACATGTTATATATAACAGTTCATTAAATAGTAAAAGGTACATAAGTAAGCACAAATAAAGTGTATAAATGTAACTACCAACCACAATGTTCCAAACCTCCATAAAAATTTGCTTTTTTCCACCAAAACATTTGTAGAATTGCATAGACACACAACCAAAACCCTACCTTGCACTGCTGCGGACAACCGGTCATCGTTTCGATAGCTCCATTCGCCACAAATCCAACCGACACTAACCCAAAAAAAACTTTCATTTCCCTGTTTCTAGCTCTCAAAGAACCTTATTTGAAGCCAACATTTGCCCTTTTCCCCTTTGCAGTAATATCGCATGCACATCATTGGGTACTTAAGTGTCCAAAGCTGAAAACTCATATCCTTAAAATCCTCAGATAGTTAATTGCCCCCCTTGATCGTGGCATAACAACATCCAATTTGGTAGCTTTTCAAATAACTCCCACCATGAATGAACATTAACCAAGCTAGAAGCAAAAAAATAAAGTAAAACAAAAACATTAGTAACAATGTATATGAAATAAAGCATAAATTTAACATATGGCTTATGCCCTCTCACACTCGCTTCAGTCCGCAGTCTCACCACCGCAATTTGTGCATTTAGCTATCAAAAGAGACATGATTTCTAGGATACAAATCATATTAAAAGAGAAAAAAATGCTAGAAAGGAAAGCTGGAATTGTTTAAGAAATCATGAGACAAATAAAAACATATCCATACAAAATTGCTTCTTATATATGGTACAACACTCTCAGCACTGGATGACATGAAGTATTCTGGCAACAATCTACACATTACTCGGTGTTTTAACACTTGCCAAGAGAATAAATAGAGAAGAAAGAAAAAATTGATCTTTTCACTTGAGTAGGTGCAACTTAAATGTTGTGGGTTCTTACATGAATACACAACGAAATCAGTAGCCAAATTCAAGAAGTTTGAAAAGTAAGCAGTTAAAAGAATTACTCGAATGTTAGATATGCATTAAGGTTGCAATACAGTATATGCAGACCACAAAAAATATAATGGCAAAGCCCAATTGAGCAAATACAATCATGGATCAAGAGTTGGAAATAAAAGAGAAAAAAAAGAAACCTTAAAATGTAGTCCAAGGTTTAATCATGATTACCTCAAATAAAACAAAAAAAGGAACTCACCTCCAACAGTATTGAAAGAAAGATGAAGTTCCTAGTGATCCTCCTCCAATTTTGGGCACGCTTTATCTTCCTTATGAGAATAGCAGTCTCCTCCTTCGAAATGTATTCCAGTCGCTTCTCATAATCATAGTTACTGGATCTGAATAATGCGTTAAAAGTCCTTGAAAACAACCCCGGTTTCTTTTTTTTTGTACACTTCTTCTCAGTTTTTGTGCTTGTAATCGAGACACCTCCAGGAACATTGTCACCATCATGTTTTGAATCCCCTACCATTTTCTAAAAGCACATTCCATTAATACAATAACTCATTCCACATACATACTGAACAACATAGCTAGATTTTTTCCTTTATATATCCCTCAAAACCGTAGAAAAAAACAATAACATGCTGAGGTAAAGCTACAACATACATCAGTCCATAGGCTTACCTGCTGTTAATAACTCCCAGCCCCACCTAAGTCAATTAAATAGTGAAATAAATATTTGGAAGCACCCTTTTGTTCCACTCAAGTGTGATAAGGCTTTTATGCATCACAGTGTTCCACATAATACATACCAAAAGTCCTAAAAGTGACCTTTTCTTCCCCTTAATTCTTATGTACACTATAAAGTCTTTTTGATACAACCACAACACTTCCGGTCAATATCCAACCGTATCAAGTACTTTGAACTTTTCACTGTTCAAATAACTAAGCAAATTGTAAGTTCAACCTTTTATACTTCAAAGGTAATGCTACAGCAAGATGTATATATTTTTATGAATTAGCGGCAACAATAAAAGCTATATCCTGACAGCTTATAACGAAAAAAAATCACTAAGAGTTCTGCCAACCCATTCCATTACCAAGTGAACAACTAATTATTATATCGTTAATACCCTATTACTTTTAGTCCTATGGCTATAAGAGTTTAGTCACATATTACCGAAATAAGTGATACTACAACAAAATACTCACTTGGAATCAAACTTCCTCTAGTAGATGGGCCTGCAAAACATTCATACAATTAAATGTGTGCATGCTCGATCAACAAAAATGCGTTGAATGAAAATGATTACATTTGTTTAGGGAAAAAGATGAATACATATTGTAATACAAATGTTTTAGTAGAACTCAGAAGTCACGGTGAAAAACCATATACATTGCGTATGTTTAAGGTCATTGTATTTAGTGTAAGAACAACGAATAATATACAGCAGTAAAGAAATATGAAGACAATTGACATGAGTCCATACATAAAAGCTAGTAGGAAAGTGAATGAGATATTTATGTAAATGTGTTAATTTTCTTCTCTTGGGCACACATCATTATGCAAATCATAAATAATTTCCTTTGTCAGCTTGGATTGAATAAGGTAGTTTTATATATTTGAAATGAAAACTCATTTTTTCCGGCGCGATACTCAGTGCAATCCAAACAACGCATAATCAAAATGTATTCACTAAATAAAATATAGGAAATTATTTGATGTCCAAAGTGACCTATATTCTCCCATATTCCAAACATCTTTATACAAATTTATACAACAAATAAGAATAAGGACAAACTAATATGTTCTGACCTAGATCAACCTATTGCAGGTTCATGTTAAAGGTGCTACGTGCAAAAATCGGAGTACCTACAGAACTTTATATCCCCATAGAATTCATTAGTCTTAATACATACTCTAAGCTCCGATCCAAAAGACAGTTTCCTACAGCAATCCTCTGTAAGAAGAGAAAAAGCTAATCTGATGTAATAGAAAATCCCTATAAAGCATAGTAATCCGTGAATAATATCAAAATGAAACAGGAATTAAAGTGTTTTAGGAGTAGTAAATTGATATTATAAAACCGATATTATAAAATAAGAAGAACTTAGTATCAACAATCAATCCTATCCCTTGTTATCGGCGGCCATCAAATCGGATTTAAGACACCCCTGCAAATGTACATCGTAAATATGGTTATCGTGAAATAATATCCCAGCAAAACCACAAAACCAAGGTAGCTTCAAGTTGCATTGAAACAGAACTTCTTAATGAAATTAAGTTCATCAAAATACTTGCACCATTCCGCTCAGATTCATGTCGTACAGATTTTAACGTATAATATGAATGAATAATGCATAGAAATTATGGAGACTTCCCTGAATTGAATCGGATGTGGAAAAATAGGATTTAATGCTACGGAATAGGAAAATGACTGCTCAAATTGGCATCAAATCGTCATAAAGGTGGAACCTTTTACATCAGCCAACCTTCCATATATATTTTAAGCACAAAATCAGGCAACGTCCATATCAAATCCAGAATAATATCAACGATAATAACTCAGAAAGAAAAGGATAGACAACTCCCCTGAAAATCAGCATTGAAGCAAAGGCTAAAGTTCGATTTTGAAACAGAAGTACGCCAAGCCGTCAGAATACTGAGGAGCTACGTATTAGCTTGATAAATGCATCGAATCAGCACAAAAATGGAAGGTTTACAGCACCGAGCCTTCCATATACAGATTATAGCACGTGGTTGCACAAAACGTTGTATCTGTGAAACCAGAAGCGCCAAGCCATCGAAGGAGAAGCTATGGATCCACAAAGATACTGGCCGAATACTTAGAATCAGCATCGAATCAAGAGAAAGACTGAACCTTTCATACTCATCCTTCACAAAAACGCATAAGGCACAAAATCAACAGAGCATCTATGTCAAATCAGAAAATAAATGATAAGGAACAATATTAACACGGAAAGATACCACCTTGCGAATTGAATGCACCGAATGATTCCGAAGCTGGAAAAATATTTTAGAAATGTCTAGTAGAAATGTCGAACATAATACCTGGAAAAATATTTTAGACAATTCCGAACGTGTCGAACATAATACCTGATCTCAGAAAACTGGCAAAGATTCGTTGACGATTGCATTAAAATCTCACACTTTCAATTCAAAGACTGCTGGAATATAATCTTCGATCAACCTATTTGGGCAACTTTCAATGTTCTTCAAGGATTCTTCCAGAAATGCTCTTGACTATCAAAATTTTGATCTGCTTCTTTAATGGAACAATTCTGGGAGAAGCTTTGTACCTGGAAATATATTTTAGACAATTCCGAACGTGTCGAACATAATACCTGATCTCAGAAAACTGGCAAAAATTCGTCGACGATTGCATCAAAATCTCACACTTTCAATTCAAAGACTGCTGGATTATAATCTTCGATCAACATGTCGATTGGCCGCCTTGTTTCAGCTAGGGGTGTGAGAAGAGAAGAGATTGGCCACCCACTATTGCTCCACGTTTTCTTCTTCTGCTTGCCCCCGCCGGATTTCGCCGGTTTTGAAGACAGTAGTGAACCTTTTCTACCGGAGAATCCTTGATAAATGGATTGATGAATGTGGAAGAGCTAATAGTGGGTGGTTTTAGGGAGAAATGATGCATCAATCGTGGATAGGGAGTTGTTGCAGAAGATGAGTTTGGCCGATGTGTGGATTGTCGTGGGGAAGTTGGATCGTGGGAAGTTGTTGAGGCATGAGTTTTTTTTTTCTAGATATAGGCGCGGGTCATTTTCCGGGTCAATTGGCCTAATTGGGTCAATTGACAGTTAATCGATTGAAAGTGTGACAAAGTGTATGAAATTGTGTGAATAAACTCCCAAAACGTGGATGTGTGAAATTGTTTTACTTTTTAGTAATTAAATAGCTCCCAAAATGTGGATGTGAATGTGGGAGTTATAAACTCTAGACGTGTGAATATGGAAATAATTTTTTTTTGTTTTTTACTTTTTTTTGTTTCATTTTTTATTATAACCTTAATCCAGACATGGGTTAAAAGATGTCATTTGGGGCGGTTGAAGTAGAAGGAGTGGGAAGAATGAGGCAGTTTAAATAAAGAGTGGGATTGGGTAGTTTTTTTGTGGGAGAGGTAGTTGTAGGAGGGGTGGGTTAGTTTTTTAATAAGATTTTTTCTTTTATTTTTAGCGGGTAACCGGGTTTTGAAAACGGGTTTTCATGTGTTTTTTCCGGGTCTATTAGCGGGTAATTGGGTTAAATCCCCTCATGTATATATATATAGTATAGGTTAGAGTTCACTCAAAACGGCTGTTTACAACTTTTTGTATATAATTTATAGTAGAGTTTACTCAAAACGGGGGTTTAGAACTTTTTGTATATAATTGTTTAGTAGAGTTTACTCAAAATGGGGGTTTACAACATTTTGTATATAATTGTATCGTAGACTTTACTCAAAACGGGGATTTACACCATTTTGTATATAATTGTATAGTAGAGTTTACTCAAAACTAAGGTTTACAACTTTTTGTATATTATTTTATTAGAGTTTACTCAAAACGGGGGTTAACAACTTTGTGTGTATAATTATAGTAGAGTTTACTCAAAACGGAGGTTTACAACTTTTTGTATATAATTATAGTCGAGTTTACTCAAAACGGGGGCTTACACCTTTTTGTAAATAATTGTATATTAGAGTTTACTCAAAACGGGGGTTTACAACTTTTAGTATATTATTGTATTAGAGTTTACTCAAAATGGGGGTTTACAACTTTTTGTATATAATTATAGTAGAGTTCACTCAAAATAGAGGTTTACAACTTTCTGTATATAATTATAGTAGAGTTTACTCAAAACGGGGGTTTATAACTTTTTGTATATAAATGTATAGTATAGTTTACTCGAACGGGGGTTTACAACTTTTTGTATATTATTGTATTAGAGTTTACTCAAACGGGGGTTAACCACTTTTTGTATATAATTATACTATAGTTCACTCAAAACGGAGGGTTACAACTTTTTGTATATAATTATAGAAGAGTTCACTCAAAACGGGGGCTTACAACCTTTTGTATATAATTGTATATTAGAGTTTACTCAAAACGGGGGTTTACAACTTTTTGTATATTATTGAATTAGAGTTTACTCAAAACGGGGGTATACAACTTTTTGTATATAATGATAGTAGAGTTCACTCAAAATGGAGGTTTACAACTTTTTGTATATAATTGTATAGTAGAGTTTACTCAAAACGGGGGTTTACAACTTTTTGTATATTATTGTATTAGAGTTTACTCAAACTGTGGGTTTACAACTTTTTCTATATTATTATATTAGAGTTCACTCAAAACGGGGGTTTACATTTTTTTGTATATAATTATAGTAGAGTTAACTCAAAACGGAGGTTTACGACTTTTTGTATATAATTGTATAGTAGAGTTTACTCAAAATGGGGGTTTAGAAATTTTTGTATATAATTGTTTAGTAGAGTTTACTCAAAACGGGGGTTTACAACATTTTGTATATAATTGTATAGTAGAGTTTACTCAAAACGGGGATTTACTACATTTTGTATATAATTGTATTGTAGAGTTTATTCAAAACGGGGGTTTACAACTTTTTGTATTTTATTGTATTAGAGTTTACTCAAAACTGGGGTAAACAACTTTTTTGTATATAATTATAGGTGAGTTTACTCAAAACGGAGGTTTACAATTTTTTTTATAATTATAGTAGATTTTACTCAAAATGGGGGCTTACAACTTTTTGTAAATAATTGTATAGTAGAGTTTACTCAAAACAGGGGTTTATAACTTTTTGTATATTATTGTATTAGAATTTACTCAAAACGTGGGTTTACAACTTTTTGTATATAATAATAGTAGAGTTCACACAAACGGAGTTTTACAACTTTTTGTACATAATTGAATACTAGAGATTACTCAAAATGGGGGTTTATAATTTTTTTTATATAATTGTACAGTAGAGTTTTCTCAAAACAGGGGTTTACAACTATTAGTGCAAAATTATAGTAGAGTTCACTCAAAACGGAGGTTACAACTTTTTGTATATAATTGTATAGTAGAGTTTACTCAAAACGGGGGTTTACAACTCTTTGTACAATAAAAATGGGGGTTTACAACTTTTTGTAAATAATTGTATTAAAATTTACTCAAAATGAGGGTTAACAACTTTTTGTTTATAATTATAGTAGTTTACTCAAAACGGCAGTTTACAACTTTTTATATATAATTGTGTAGTAGAGTTTACTCAAAACGGGGGTTTACAACTTTTTGTATGTAATTCTAGTAGAGTTCACTCAAAACGGAGGTTTACAACTTTTTGTATATAATTGTATAGTAGAGTTTACTCAAAACGGGGGTTTACAACTTTTTGTACAGTAAAAATGGGGGTTTACAACTTTTTGTATATAATTGTATAGTAGAGATTTCTCAAAACGGAGGTTTACAAATTTTTGTATATTATTGTATTAGAGTTTACTCAAAACGGGGGTTAACAACTTTTTGTTTATAATTATAGTAGAGTTTACTCAAAACGGAGGTTTACAACTTTTTGTATATAATTGTATAGTAGAGTTTACTCAAAACGGGGGTTTACAACTTTTTGTATATAATTATAGTAGAGTTCACTCAAAACGGAGGTTTACAACTTTTTGTATATAATTGTGTAGTAGAGTTTACTCAAAACGGGGGTTTACAACTTTTTGTACAATAATAATAGGGGTTTACAACTTTTTGTATATAATTGTATAGTAGAGTTTTCTCAAAACGGCGGTTTACAACTTTTTGTATATTATTGTATAGTAGAGTTTACTCAAAATGGGGGTTTAGAACTTTTTGTATATAATTGTTTAGTAGAGTTTACTCAAAATAGGGGTTTACAATATTTTGTATATAATTGTATCGTAGAGTTTACTCAAAACAGGGATTTACAACATTTTGTATATAATTGTATAGTAAAGTTTACTTAAAACGGGGGTTTACAACTTTTTGTATATTATTTTATTAGAGTTTACTCAAAACGGGGGTTAACAACTTTGTGTATATAATTATAGTAGACTTTACTCAAAACGGAGGTTCACAACTTTTTGTATATAATTATAGTCAAGTTTACTCAAAACGGGGGCTTACAACTTTTTGTAAATAACAGTATATTAGAGTTTACTCAAAATGGGGGTTTACAACTTTTTGTATATTATTGTATTAGAGTTTACTCAAAATGAGGTTTACAACTTTTTGTATATAATTATAGTAGAGTTCACTCAAAATAGAGGTTTACAACTTTCCGTATATAATTATAGTAGAGTTTACTCAAAACGGGGGTTTACAACTTTTTGTATATGAATGTATAGTAGAGTTTACTCAAACAGGGGTTTACAACTTTTTGTATATTATTGTATTAGAGTTTACTCAAAAAGGGGGTTAACCACTTTTTGTATATAATTATAGTAGAGTTCACTCAAAACGGAGGGTTACAACTTTTTGTATATAATTATAGTTGAGTTCACTCAAAACGGGGGCTTACAACTTTTTGTAAATAATTGTATAGTAGAGTTTACTCAAAACGGGGTTTTATAACTTTTTGTATATTATTGAATTAAAGTTTTCTCAAAACGGGGGTATACAACTTTTTGTATATAATGATAGTAGAGTTCACTCAAAATGGAGGTTTACAACTTTTTGTATATAATTGTATAGTAGAGTTTACTCAAAATGGGGGTTTATAACTTTTTGTATATTATTGTATTAGAATTTAATCAAACCGGGGGTTTACGACTTTTTGTATATTATTGTATTAAAGTTCACTCAAAACGGAGGTTTATATTTTTTTGTATATAATTATAGTAGAGTTAACTCAAAACGGAGGTTTACAACTGTTTGTATATAATTGTATAGTAGAGTTTACTCAAAACGGGGGTTTAGAACTTTTTGTATATAATTGTTTAGTAGAGTTTGCTCAAAACGGGGGTTTACAACATTTTGTATATAATTGTATAGTAGAGTTTACTCAAATGGGGATTTACTACATTTTGTATATAATTGTATAGTAGAGTTTACTCAAAACGGGGGTTTACAACTTTTTGTATATTATTGTATTAGAGTTTACTCAAAACGGGGGTTAACAACTTTTTGTATATAATGATAGGTGAGTTTACTCAAAACGGAGGTTTACAAATTTTTGTATATAATTATAGTAGAGTTTACTCAAAACAGGGGTCTTACAACATTTTGTAAATTATTGTATAGTAGAGTTTACTCAAAATGGGGGTTTACAACTTTTTGTATATTATTGTATTAGAGTTTACTCAAAACGGGGGTTTACAACTATTAGTGCAAAATTATAGTAAGTTCACTCAAAACGGAGGTTACAACTTTTTGTATATAATTGTATAGTAGAGTTTACTCAAAACGGGGGTTTACAACTCTTTGTACAATAAAAATGGGGGTTTACAACTTTTTGTATATAATTGCATTAAAATTTACTCAAAATGGGGGTTAACAACTTTTTGTATATAATTGTATAGTAGAGTTTACTCAAAACGGGGGTTTACAACTTTTTGTATGTAATTCTAGTAGAGTTCACTCAAAACGGAGGTTTACAACTTTTTGTATATAATTGTATAGTAGAGTTTACTCAAAACGGGGGTTTACAACTTTTTGTACAATAAAAATGGGGGTTTACAACTTTTTGTATATAATTGTATAGTAGAGATTTCTCAAAACGGAGGTTTGCAAATTTTTGTATATTATTGTATTAGAGTTTACTCCAAACGGGTGTTTACAACTTTTTGTATATAATTGTTTAGTAGAGTTTACTCAAAATGGGGGTTTACAACATTTTGTATATAATTGTATCATAGAGTTTACTCAAAACAGGGATTTACAACATTTTGTATATAATTGTATAGTAGAGTTGACTCAAAACAGGGGTTTACAACTTTTTTTATATTATTGTATTAGAGTTTACTCAAAACGGGGGTTAACAACTTTTTGTATATAATTATATGTGAGTTTACTCAAAACGGAGGTTTACAAATTTTTGTATATAATTATAGTAGAGTTTACTCAAAACAGGGGCTTACATCTTTTTGTAAATTATTGTATATTAGAGTTTACTCAAAACAGGGGTTTACAACTTTTTGTATATTATTGTATTAGAGTTTACTCAAAACGGGGGTTTACAATTATTAGTGCAAAATTATAGTAGAGTTCACTCAAAATGGAGGTTACAACTTTTTGTATATAATTGTATAGTAGAGTTTTCTCAAAACGGGGGTTTACAACTTTTTGTATATAATTGTATTAAAATTTACTCAAAATGGGGGTTAACAACTTTTTGTATATAATTATAGTAGAGTTTACTCAAAACGGCGGTTTACAAATTTTTGTATATAATTGTATAATAGAGTTTACTCAAAACGGGGGTTTACAACTTTTTGTTTGTAATTCTAGTAGAGTTCACTCAAAACAGAGGTTTACAACTTTTTGTATATAATTGTGTAGTAGAGTTTACTCAAAACGGGGGTTTACAACTTTTTGTACAATAAAAACGGGGGTTTACATCTTTTTGTATATAATTGTATAGTTGAGTTTTCTCAAAACGGCGGTTAACAACTTTTTGTATATTATTGTATAGTAGAGTTTACTCAAAACGGGGGTTTAGAACTTTTTTTATATAATTGTTTAGTAGAGTTTACTCAAAATGGGGGTTTACAACATTTTGTATATAATTGTAACGTAGAGTTTACTAAAAACAGGGATTTACAACATTTTGTTTATATTTGTATAGTAGAGTTTACTCAAAACGGGGGTTTATAACTTTTTGTATATTATTTTATTAGAGTTTACTCAAAACGGGGGTTAACAACTTTTTTTTATAATTATAGTAGAGTTTACTCAAAACGGGGGCTTACAACTTTTTGTAAATAATTGTATATTAGAATTTACTCAAAATGGGGGTTTACAACTTTTTACATATTATTGTATTAGAGTTTACTCAAAATGGGGTTTACAACTTTTTGTATATAATTATAGTAGAGTTCACTCAAAATAGAGGTTTACAACTTTCTGTATATAATTATAGTAGAGTTTATTCAAAACGGGGGTTTACAACTTTTTGTATATAAATGTATAGTAGAGTTTACTCAAACGGGGGTTTACAACTTTTTGTATATTATTGTATTAGAGTTTACTCAAAACGGGGGTTAACCAATTTTTGTATATAATTATAGTAGAGTTCACTCAAAACGGGGGGTTACAACTTTTTGTATATAATTATAGTTGAGTTCACTCAAAATAGGGGCTTACAACTTTTTGTAAATAATTGTATAGTAGAGTTTACTCAAAACGGGGTTTTACAACTTTTTGTATATTATTGAATTAAAGTTTACTCAAAACGGGGGTATACAACTTTTTGTATATAATGATAGTAGAGTTCACTCAAAATGGAGGTTTACAACTTTTTGTATATAATTGTATAGTAGAGTTTACTCAAAACGGGGGCTTATAACTTTTTGTATATTATTGTATTAGAGTTTACTCAAACCGGGGGTTTACGACTTTTTGTATAGTATTGTATTAGAGTTCACTCAAAACGGGGGTTTACATTTTTTTGTATATAATTATAGTAGAGTTAACTCAAAACGGAGGTTTACAACTTTTTGTATATAATTGTATAGTAGAGTTTACTCAAACGGGGATTTACTACATTTTGTATATAATTGTATAGTAGAGTTTACTCCAAACGGGGGTTTACAACTTTTTGTATATTATTGTATTAGAGTTTACTCAAAACGGGGGTTAACAACTTTTTGTATACAATTATAGGTGAGTTTAATCAAAACGGAGGTTTACAAATTTTTGTATATAATTAAAGTAGAGTTTACTCAAAACAGGGGCTTACAAATTTTTGTAAATTGTTGTATAGTAGAGTTTACTCAAAACGGGGGTTTACAACTTTTTGTATATTATTGTATTAGAGTTTACTCAAAATGGGGGTTTACAACTTTTTGTTTATAATTCTAGTAGAGTTCACACAAAACGGAGTTTTACAACTTTTTGTATATAATTGTATACTAGAGATTACTTAAAACGGGGGTTTACTATTTTTTTTATATAATTGTATAGTAGAGCTTTCTCAAAACGGGGGTATACAACTATTTGTGCAAAATTATAGTAGAGTTCACTCAAAACGGAGGTACAACTTTTTGTATATAATTGTACAGTAGAGTTTACTCAAAACAGGGGTTTACAACTCTTTGTACAATAAAAATAGGGGTTTACAACTTTTTGTATATAATTGTATAGTAGAGTTTACTCAAAACGGGGGTTTAGAAATTTTTGAAGATAATTGTTTAGTAGAGTTTACTCAAAATGGGGGTTTACATCATTTTGTATATAATTGTATCGTAGAGTTTACTCAAAACGGGGATTTACAACATTTTGTATATAATTGTATAGTAGAATTTACTCAAAACGGGGGTTTAAAACTTTTTGTATATTATTTTATTAGAGTTTACTCAAAACGGGGGTTAACAAGTTTGTGTATATAATTGTATAGTAGAGTTTCCTCAAAACGGGGGTTTACAACTTTTTGTACAATAAAATGGGGGTTACAACTTTTTATATATAATTGTATAGTAGAGATTACTCAAAATGGAGGTTTACAACTTTTTGTATATTATTGTATTAAAGTTTACTCAAAACGGGGGTTAACAACTTTTTTTTATAATTATAGTAGAGTTTACTCAAAACGGAGGTTTACAACTTTTTGTATATAATTGTATAGTAGAGTTTACTCAAAACGGGGGTTTACAACTTTTTGTATATAATTATAGTAGAGTTCACTCAAAACAGAGGTTTAAAACTTTTTGTATATAATTGTATAGTAGAGTTTACTCAAAACGGGGGTTTACAACTTTTTGTATATAATTATAGTAGAGTTCACTCAAAACGGAGGTTTACAACTTTTTGTATATAATTGTGTAGTAGATTTTACTCAAAACGGGGGTTTACAACTTTTTGTACAATAAAAACGGGGGTTTACAACTTTTTGTACAATAAAAACAGGGGTTTACAACTTTTTGTATATAATTGTATAGTAGAGTTTTCTCAAAACGGCGGTTTACAACTTTTTCTATATTATTGTATTAGAGTTTACTCAAAATAGGGGTTAACAACTTTTTGTATATAATTATAGTAGATTTCATTCAAAACGGAGGGTTACAACTTTTTGTATATAATTAAAGTAGAGTTTACTCAAAACGGGGTTTACAATTCTTGTATATTATTGTATTAGAGTTTACTCAAAACGGGGGTTTACAACTTTATTTATATAATGAAAGTAGAGTTCACTCAAAATAGAGGTTTACAACTTTTTGTATATAATTGTATTGTAGAGTTTACTCAACACGGGGGTTTAGAACTTTTTGTACATAATTCTTTAGTAGAGTTTACTCAAAATGGGGGTTTACAACATTTTGCATATAATTGTATCATAATGTTTACTCAAAACGGGGATTTACAACATTTTGTATATAATTGTATAGTAGAGTTTACTCAAAATGGGGGTTTACAACTTTTTGTATATTATTTTATTAGAGTGTACTCAAAACGGGGGTTAACAACTTTTTGTATATAATTATAGTTGAGTTTACTTAAAACGGGGGTTTACAACTTTATTATATAATGATAGTAGAGTTCACTCAAAACGGAGGTTTACAACTTTTTGTATATAATTGTATATTAGAGTTTACTCAAAACGGGGGTTTACAACTTTTTGTACATTATTGTATTAGAGTTTACTCAAACCGGGGGTATACAACTTTTTGTATATTATTGTATTAGAGTTCACTCAAAACGGGGGTTTACAACCTTTTGTATATAATTATAGTAGAGTTAACTAAAAACGGAGGTTTACAGCTTTTTGAATATAATTGTATAGTCGAGTTCACTCAAAATTGGGGCTTACAACTTTTTGTAAATAATTGTATGGTAGAGTTTACTCAAAATGGGGGTTTACAACTTTATGTATATTATTGTATTAGAGTTTACTCAAAACGGGGGTTAACAACTTTCTGCATATAATTATAGTAGAGTTTACTCAAAACGGAGGTTTACAACTTTTTGTATATAATTGTATAGTAGAGTTTACTCAAAACAGGGGTTACAAATTTTTGTAAATAATTGTATAGTAGAGTTTACTCAAAACGGGGGTTTACAACTTTTTGTATATTATTGTATTAAAGTATACTCAAAACGGGGGTTTACAACTTTTTGTATATAATTATAATAGAGTTCACTCAAAATGGAGGTTTACAACTTTTTGAATATAATTGTATACTAGAGATTACTCAAAACGGGGGTTTATAACTTTTTGTATATAATTGTATAGTAGAGTTTACTCAAAACGGGGGTTTACAACTTTTTGTACATAATTATAGTAGAGGTCACTCAAAACGGAGGTTTACAACTTTTTGTATATAATTGTATAGTAGAGTTTACTCAAAACGGGGGTTTACAACTTTTTGTATATAATTGTATAGTAGAGTTTTCTCAAAACGGTGGTTTACAAGTTTTTGTATATTATTGTATAAGAGTTTAATCAAAACGGGGGTTAACAACTTTTTGTATATAATTATAGTAGAGTTTACTCAAAAATGTCGTTTACAACTTTTTGTATATAATTATAGGGGAGTTTACTGAAAACGGGCGCTTACAACTATTTGTAAATAATTGTATAGTAGAGTTTACTCAAAACGGGGGTTTACAACTTTTTGTATATTATTGTATTAGAGTTTACTAAAAACGGGGGTTTACAACTTTTTGTATATAATTATAGTAGAGTTCACTCAAAACGGAGGTTTACAACTTTTTGTATATAATTGTATACTAGAGATTACTCAAAACGGGGGTTTACAACTTTTTGTATATAATTGTATAGTGAAGTTAACTCAAAACGGGGGTTTACAACTTTTTGTATATAATTATAGTAGAGTTCCCTCAAAACGGAGGTTTACAACTTTTTGTATATAATTGTATAGTAGATTTTATTCAAAACGGGGGTTTCCAACTTTTCGTACAATAAAAACAGGGGTTTACAACTTTTTGTATATAATTGTATTGTAGAGTTTTCTCAAAACGGCGGTTTACAACTTTTTGAATATTATTGTATTAGAGTTTACTCAAAATGGGGGTTTACAACTTTTTGTATATAATTATAGTAGAGTTCACTAAGAATGGAGGTTTACTACTTTTTGTATATAATTATATTAGAGTTTACTCAAAACTGGGGTTTACAACTTTTTGAAAATTATTGTATAGTAGAGTTTACACAAAATAGGGGTTTACAACTTGTTGTATATAATTGTATTGTAAACTTTACTCAAAACGTAGTTTTACAACTTTTTGAATATAATTGTGTAGTAGAGTTTACTCAAAACGGGGGTTAACAATTTTTTTGTATATAATTAGAGTAGAGTTTACTCAAAACGGAGGGTTACAACTTTTTGTATATAATTATAGTAGAGTTTACTCAAAACGGGGGCTTACAACTTTTTGTAAATAATTGTATAGTAAAGTTTACTCAAAACGGGAGTTTACAACTTTTTTTATATTACTGTATTAGAGTTTACTCAAAACGGGGGTTTAAAACTTTTTGTATATAAATATAGTAGAGTTCAATCAAAACAGAGGTTTAAAACTTTCTATATATAATTATAGTAGAGTTTATTAAAAATGGGGGTTTACAACTTTTTGTAAATATTTGTATAGTAGAGTTTACTCAAAACGGGGGTTAACAACTTTTTGTATATAATTGTATTAGAGTTTACTCAAAACGAGGGAACGGGGGTTTACAACTTTTTGTATATTATTGTATTAGAGTTTACTCAAAACGGGGGTTAACAACTTTTTGTATATAATAATAGTAGAGTTCACTTAAAATGGGGGCTTACAACTTTTTGTAAATAATTGTATAGTAGAGTTTACTGAAAACGGGGGTTTACAACTTTTTGCATATTATTGTATTAGAGTTTACTCAAAACGGGGGTTTACAACTTTATGTATATAATGATAGTAGAGTTCACAGAAAACGGAGGTTTGCAACTTTTTGTATATAATTGTATAGTAGAGTTTACTCAAAACGGGGGTTTACAACTTTTTGTATATTATTGTATTAGTGTTTACTCAAACCGGGGGTTTACAACTATTTGTATATTATTGTATTAGATTTCACTCAAAAAGAGGGTGTACAACTTTTTGTATATAATTATAGTAGAGTAAACTCAAAATGGTGGTTTACAACTTTTTGTAAATAATTGTATAGTAGAGTTTACTCAGAACGGGGGTTTAGAACTTTTTGTATATAATTGTTTAGCAGAGTTTACTCAAAACGGGGGTTTACAACATTTTGTGTATAATTGTATAGTAGAGTTTACTCAAAATGGGGATTTACAACATTTTGTATAAAATTGTATAGTAGAGTTTACTCAAAACGGGGGTTTACAACTTTTTGTATATTATTGTATTAGAGTTTACTCAAAACGGAGGTTAACAACTTTTTGTATATAATTACAGTAGAGTTTACTGAAAACGGAAGTTTACCACTTTTCTTATAAAATTATAGTAGAGTTTACTCAAAAGGGGGGCTTACAACTTTTTTTAAATAATTGTATAGTAGAGTTTACTCAAAACGGGGGTTTACAACTTTTTGTATATTATTGTTTTAGAGTTTACTCAAAACAGGGGTTTACAAATTTTTGTATATAATTATAGTAGAGTTCACTCAAAACGGAAGTTTACAACTTTTTGTATATAATTATATACTAGAGATTACTCAAAAGAGGGGTTTACAACTTTTTGTATATAATTGTATAGTAGAGTTTACTCAAACGGGGGTTTACAACTATTTGTATATAATTATAGTAGAGTTCACTCAAAATGGAGGTTTACAACTTTTTGTATATAATTGTATAGTAGAGTTTACTCAAAACAGGGGTTTACAACTTTTTGTACAATAAAAACGGGGGTTTACAACTTTTTGTATATAATTGTATAGTAGAGTTTTCTCAAAACGGCGATTTATAACTTTTTGTATATTATTGAATTAGAGTTTACTCAAAACGGGGGTTAACAACTTTTTGTATATAATTGTAGTAGAGTTTACTCAAAACGGAGGTTTACAACTTTTTGATATAATTGTATAGTAGAGTTTACTCAAAACGGGGGTTTACAACTTTTTGTATATAATTATAGTAGAGTTCACTCAAAACGGAGGTTTACAACTTTTTGTATATAATTGTATAGTAGAGTTTACTCAAAACGGGGGTTTACAACTTTTTGTACAATAAAATCGGGGGTTTACAACTTTTTGTATGTAATTGTTTCGTAGAGTTTTCTCAAAACGGCGGTTTACAACTTTTTGTATATTATTGTATTAGAGTTTACTCAAAACGGGGATTAACAACTTTTTGTATATAATTATAGTAGAGTTCACTCAAAATGGAGGGTTACAACTTTTTGTATATAATTATACACTACTAGAATTTCCGGCAATTCCTACGGGAGAATTCGTCGGTATTTCGTCGGAAATACTTGTTTCCGACCAATTTGACGAAATATGGGTTGTTGGAAAAAAGCCCGTTGGAAACGTGTTGCGACGAAATTTCTGACGAGTATAGCGACAAAATTTGCTACGAATGGTTCCGACAAAATTAGCGACGAAGTTCTTACGAAATGATTCCAACGAACTTCTGACAATTTATTCCGACAAAAATTTGCTTAATTATTCCGACTAAATTCCGACAAATTTTGTCACTGATTTGTCGGTAATTTTCATAACATCTGCTGTGATTATTAAAAGGAAAAACCATTTCGACAACATTCCGACGAATGTCCGACGAATTTCGTCACTACTCCGTCGGAAACATTAGATTTTTTTTATTTTCATTTATTCGTAAATTCTCATTCCACCTGTCCAAATAAATCACAATTTCACAATTCATGAAAAACTAACACAATATTTAACTAATGCATCAACCAAACCAAGTCAATAAAGGCTCCATATAGCTAATTAGTAAGTTACAAAAGATTATGTTGTTCCACTTAGGATTCCCAAAATAAAGTGACAACACAATACATAGCAAAATATGAACAATCCATAATCCTCACTATCAAGCACCACCTGGAGTATGGAGGAATCCTTGGACTAGCTACGCAATCCTTGCTATCTCCGCCTGCATTACAGATTGTGCGGCCGTTGCTCTCTCTCTCTCCTCGGCCAAACTTTCACGTACAGCAGAAAGGTCTTCACGCAACCTAGAATTTTCTTCTGAAAGATGTGATACCTGCTGCGTCAAAACCTCATTTGGCATCGTATGAGAAACCGATCCACTCGTGTATTTTGAAGATAAATTACCCAAGCCTTTAATACGTCCATTCTTTACACCGCCGGCGCATTCCAGAAACACCTCATCGGCTTCACGTAACAACTCATCTGGAATTGGATCTTTCTTGCCAAAATATTCAAATACGTTCGGCATTCTCTCTCTGAAAAGCTCCTGTGAGGATTTAGAAAAGGTGTTTCACAATATACTATACATCCGGTCCCAAAAGAATCACAAGTAAAATACATCATCTATCTAAATGAACAAATATATGATAAACATGGCATCACAAATGAATGAACAAATATATGACAAACATGGCATCACAAATGAGGAAGATAAAAATGTACCCAACTAGGTGAATCAACTCAAGGTCCATTTCTATGATTCCATCCCAGCCTATATGAACAACAAAACATGCTTTACATCTGTGGGAAAACCAATATGCATCTCTGCTTCTTTTTCTTCCTTCAACGTAAATCCTATATTACAAAAATGTCACCATTGGCACTTTATGGTTAATTCAAAATAAACAAAGACAAACTTGACCGAACATAAAGGAAAGATTTTCCAAACAATAAGTATTTATTGTAACATTCAAACTATGAGCACATACTGACAAACAAAGGAACAAAAAGGCCATCTAAAATAAGTAGCGGAAAGAAAAAAAAAAAAAAAAAAATATATATATATATATATATATATATATATATATATATATATATATATATATATATATATACACACACACACACACATTGATGCCCTTTGTCTTAATTGTTGGTCTTACTCATCACACCACCAGAAACTACTGATATTCACAAAATTCTGGAAAGAGGTAAACATGAAGGTAAACATACTCTATTATATGGCATATGCAGCATATGGATAATTTTTTTTAGTTAAAGTAGAATATAATTAAAGTAGTTAAATTATTGCAACAATAGAAGATAATGCCTTTAATGAAACCTCATTAAATTTATGGTTGTGACATCACAAAAATAATCGACTTTTACAGATTTGATCCTAAAGCTGAAAATCGATTGACTTTGAATATGTTCATTCTTTCTGGTGTGATGACACAAAAAGCCCCAATGAAAATGGTAACAAAAGCATGTGTATTACCCAAAACACCATTATGGTAAATGAGGCAAGACAAAAAAACAATTCATGTTTAGGGTAAAAACCAATTAATGCCAGAAAATATTTACCTGGTGTAAAAGAAAAGTAGAACAAAAGCAATCCAATAATAAGTAAGCTTGCTTACTTTTCCATAGTGGCTAAATAGAAATTTCTAGATTGTTTCTTGTTGCTTCACTACCAAGGAGAAACATATCAATTGTTGCACGAGTGATTCCTTCAATATGCATATCCTAAAGGAAAAAACACAATTTCCATCACAAACATATAAAAATCACATACTGTAAAACTAAATATTCAAGTAATACATTTCATCTAATGAAATGAAATTGTTCTCTTCAAAACTTAAAAATAAACGTTGTAACGTACTCATTAGACTCCAACGTCACTAATAATTAAATTGAAATTTTCCTCTTCAAACTCAAAAATGTTGGTCTAATGTACTCATAAGATTCTAAGTGCTCTGCATGTGAGAGCTTTTGTGTCTATCTCTATTGTGTCCAAGTGAACTTACATATCTATCAATGCTATACCAATTAGAAAAGCAAAATAAGGACAAAATGCTCGTACTCATCTTTAACCAAGGAAAACTCATACGAGAAAACTGAAAACAAAACAAAGACAAGGTCAAGCATAATATGAATACTTACCTTAGCTCTATTATTGCTTCCTACTAATGGTACCAACAAGGATATCTCAGTAACCCATTTTGTTCCAAACAAAAGTCTTGTTAGTTGCAAACATGAAACCAACAATGTGTTGTTTCAAATGTAGGGTATTGATAAAGGTCATGTTGCATATCAGGACCATGGGTAAGCATGAAACTAAAGAAATCCCATTACAACAAACAATGACCATACAAACTAACTCAATAAGCAAAGAAAATATGCTAATTCCAACTGTCACTTTAGCGGCTTCTAAGTTTGCTCTAATCACTATAAATGAAATGAAAGTCATCTCCCAGAGGTTATCTGCAAAATGCCCCTATCCATAGTTACTCACTTTTTTAAACTTTCCATTGTTTATAAATGAAAATAATCTTTTTAGAGGAATAAAAAGTTAGCAATCGCTTTCTTAGATGCTAGTGAAAATTGTTCATTTTTATAAGGTCAAACACGTCTGCAGGGTAATACAAAGTAGGATCATTATGATAGAACACATATAGGGAATTGTAAATACGAATCTTTCTAAGTGATGATTTGGAATGGTCACTCTTAATATCGCAATAGTCATGTGCTTCAAGTGTTAGGTATGCTACTCTCTTCCAGAATATGGATATCAAAGTACGTATACGCCGTATAGGATCAATTTCATTGCACGTTCAACAAAATATGGGACCGACGACACTCCCCAAACGCACTTGAAAATATTTACCATTAGTATAATGAATCACTTGATCGTCCATCATCTCCAAAATAAAGAAACACTCCAAACACAAAGATACACAAATTCATAATTGAGCAAACTACAATAGAATCGATCAAGTTAGACGGAATAAGTGCACAAGTGAATACTCGACACTAACTGAAAGAAAAATGATGAAGATAACAAGCATCACAAAGATAAACATATAGATATACAAACTCTTGAAGATTCCACAGACTCGGGATATCCAAAAGGGGAGTATTTTGACCAAATCGTCCCCCCATAATCAAGTTGAAGATTCCGGATCCGAATATTGATAGGTGGATCCAGTCAACCCACGAGTACTAACTATTTCAATCATATTCATCAATCCCAAACAATCTGAGCGTGACATAATGGGGATAATCCAGATCAGTGGATAATCCTACAAACACATAATAAGAGAACATCAATCATGGTAAATGGTGTCCATGGTCTGGTTCAGTTCAGGTCAGTACACTTAATGGCGAAAATCAAAACCGAACCTAAAAATGTTAGTTTTTCAAACTGCAACAGAGCATTTCATAACTATCTCATCATGTCCTGAACTTATAATGAGCACAATGAATAGAGAGTGCATGGAAAAGGTAGAAGCATACCGTGATTTAACAAACTATTTCAATCCCTGTTAAAGTGCCAAATTACTTGGTATCACACCCATGTTCTGCTTATAGGAAGTCATAAGTTTCAAAATGTACCCTTACCATAATAAAACTCTTGATTTGATCATAGGTTAAAAAAAATTTTGACACTACAACATAGCAAGGAAATAACAACAAAAAACAAAGACAAAATACACCAATTTGGTCATATGAGTGCTCATTTTGTCCTTAGCATAAACCAAAGAAACAAACGAACAACCCAGACAACAAAATATCATCACTGGACAAACCTGATATGCATCCTCGTACTTTAGTACTATATGTCGTTCAACATCCACGACAAACTTCTTAAGATTTTCCATGATAGCATAAAAACAGTTGTCTTCCAAAGTTGTTCTATTTAGTTTATATATTTTTTGGGCTGTGACATGATGTGCCCATAGTAGCACTTTTTCGGATAGGACCTGCATTGTTCAACCATATATATTCTACAGACCAAACGTATATCACTATGCAAACGGGAAAATTGAAAAAGATTTCCACAAAAGGTTTTACCTTCACAAGCCACTACAAGAAACACTAATGATCAATAAGAGGGCACCATTGGAAAGTCTTAATTCAAATCCTTCAATGCATTGACATTAAGGCAAGGTTCCCTAAATATAATAGCCAGAAAAAGGTGTGTTTTGGATGGGATAATATTCAAGTGCTTATAAGAAAAGGTTAAAGGACTCATTGTAAAGACAAAAACTGCAGCAATAAAACCCAATAAAACTGTATTATAATCAACAACCAACTCCATAAGCTATGAACTTTCACAATATTTTCATGGAGTTGGTTTTAGCTGTAGTAGATACAGAGAAGTCGTGACTTCAACTTTGGAACAAAGGCAAAGATTTCTTTGGCATTTGAACTATATACTAAAGTAGAAAGGTTTGCAAGTCCTTACTATCAGCATACATACTGGGAAGGGAGCATTGTATATGAGCTATTAACCTTTAACAATTAGCTGTACATGGGATATAATGACAACCAGAAGGCAGGGCAGAGAATAGTCCAAAGCATTGTCCTAAAATTGGCAAATGTGCTAACTTTTTAAAATTACTTTCACAATAATATGTGGAAAATCTTAGCACAACGCTTGCACCCCTGCAACAAGAGTACTTTATTTTATTCAACTGGATAAGAATTTCAAAGAACAATGGAAGATAAAGGATTTTCAAATCAAGGGTGAAGGACGAGGGCTGATTTCATACCAAAATCGGCCATTTCTTCCTTTGAATCTGAAAAATCTGTAACTCTAACAAAATAGAAGGCTTACTAGGGTTTGGAATGAAACACCTGCCTTCAATCAAGCTCATCTCATCAAGAAAAATTGCCTTGCGCGTCTTCTTTTACAGACCAATTCAATGCCTTGGACCACAATAAAATGGTCGATAAACGTAAGAGCAGAAGCTTGGTCCATCTTAATCTATCCGGAAGATACTGCACCGATTAATCATGGAAAGGGTGCGAGACAAGAACTTAAGATGATGAATCAAATTCGTGAAGGTAGGAATCATGGTGCACAAGTGTCTGGGTAGGGACAAGACTCGCATATCTCAGGCAGCACCAGTGGCGCCACGGCAGAGGGCAAAAAGTTGAAACTCGAGATCGGATGAGGAAGGTGAGATGAAAATCTAAGAATGTGGGTAATGAGATTTGTTTTATGGAAAGGAAATAAATTTTTTATTAAAAATAAAAAATTATTTGGTAGATTCAGTGAGAGGAATTTAATTTTTATATACTATTGTCCTTTTTTAAGAAAATCTTTATTCATTAGTGGGAGGATTTACACTCAATACCGATAGGAATTAAAAGTAAATTATGATCGTCGGAAATTCGAAGGAAACAATTATGAAAATCTTATTTTTATGTTTATCCTATTTCCGACCAACTTGCTACGATCAACAGTGTTCGTCGGAAATTGGTAGGAAAGACCCGAGCGGGAGAAATTCGCGCCCTTAAACATAGGCGGGAGCCTTTCGCGCGTAAGATTTCCGACAAATTTCCGACGAAATACTTTGCGACAATGGAATTCCGTCGGAAATACGTCGCAAATATTTTTATGATTTCATAATTATTTAAACCGTCGTAATACCGTCGGAAATACGTCGCAAAATTCCTACGACATTATTTCGTCGGAAATTCTCGTCGGAAAAACAGAAAATTCTAGTAGTGATAGTAGAGTTCACTCAAAACGGGGGCTTACAACTTTTTGTAAATAATTGTATAGTAGAGTTTACTCAAAATGGGGGTTTACAACTTTTTGTATATTATTGTATTAGAGTTTACTCAAAACAGGGGTTTACAACTTTATATATATAATGATAGTAGAGTTCACTCAAAACGGAGGTTTACAACTTTTTGTACATAATTGTATAGTAGAGTTTACTCAAACCGGGGGTTTACAGTTTTTTTTGTATATTATTGTATTAGAGTTCACTCAAAACGGGGGATTACAACTTTTTGTATATAATTATAGTAGAGTTAACTCAAAATAGAGGTTTACAACTTTTTGTATATAATTGTATAGTAGAGTTTACACAAAACGGGGGTTTATAACTTTTTGTCTCTTTAGTAGAGTTTACTCAAGATGGGGGTTTAGAACATTTTGTATATAATTGTATCGTAGAGATTACTCAAAACGGGGATTTACAACATTTTGTATATAATTGTATAGTAGAGTTTACTCAAAACGGGGGTTTACAACTTTTGGTATATTATTTTATTAGAGTTGACTCAAAACGAGGGTTAACAACTTTTTGTATATAATGATAGTAGAGTTCACAAAAAACGGAGGTTTACAACTTTTTGTATATAATTGTATAGTAGAGTTTACTCAAAACGGGGGTTTACAACATTTTGTAAATTATTGTATTAGAGTTTACTCAAACCGGGGGTTTACAACTTTTTGTATATTATTGTATTAGAGTTCACTCAAAATGGGGGTTTACAACTTTTTGTATATAATTATAGAAGAGTTAACTCAAAATGAAGGTTTATAACTTTTGGTATATAATTGAATAATAGAGTTTACTCAAAACAGGGGTTTATAACTTTTTGTATATAATTGTTTAGTAGAGTTTATTTAAAACGGGGGTTTGCAACATTTTGTATATAATTGTATAGTAGAGTTTACTCGAAACGGGGATTTACAACATTTTGTATATAATTGTATAGTAGAGTTTACTCAAAACGGGGGGTTTACAACTTTTTGTATATTATTGTATTAGAGTTTACTCAAAACGGGGGTTAACAACTTTTTGTATATAATTATAGTAGAGTTTACTCAAAACGGAGGTGTACAACTTTTTGTATATAATTGTATAGTAGAGTTTACTCAAAACGGGGGCTTACAACTTTTTGAAATAATTGTATAGTAGAGTTTACTCAAAACGGGGGTTTACAACTTTTTGTATACAATTATAGTAGAGTTAACTCAAAACGGAGGTTTACAACTTTTTGTATATAATTGTATAGTAGAGTTTACTCAAAATAGGGGTTTAGAACTTTTTGCATATAATTGTTAAGTAGAGTTTAATCAAAACGGGGATTACAACATTTAGTATATAATTGTATCGTAGAGTTTACTCAAAACGGGGATTTACAACATTTTGTATATAATTGAATAGTAGAGTTTACTCAAAACGGGGGTTTACAACTTTTTGTATATTATTTTATAGGAGTTTACTCAAAACGGGGGTTAACAACTTTTTGTATATTATTATTGTAGAGTTTACTCAAAACGGAGGTTTACAAATTTTTGTATATAATTATAGTAGAGTTTACTCAAAAAGGTGGCTTACAACTTTTTGTAAATAATTGTATAGTAAAGTTTTACTCAAAACGGGGGTTTACAACTTTTTCTATATTACTGTATTAAAGTTTACTCAAAACGGGGGTTTACAACTTTTTGTATATAATTATAGTAGAGTTAAACCAAAACAGAGGTATACTACTTTCTATACATAATTATTGTAGAGTTTATTCAAAATGGGGGTTTATAACTTTTTGTAAATAGTTGTATAGTAGAGTTTACTCAAAACGGGGGTTTACAACTTTTTGTATATAATTGTATTAGAGTTTACTCAAAATGAGGGAACGGGGGTTTACAACTTTTTGTATATTATTGTATTAGAGTTTACTCAAAACAGGTGTTAACAACTTTTTGTATATAATTATAGTAGAGTTCATTCAATACGGGGGATTACAACTTCTTGTAAATAAATGTATAGTAGAGTTTACTCAAAACGAGGGTTTACAACTTTTTGTATTTTATAGTTTTAGAGTTTACTCAAAATGGGGTTTACAACTTTATGTATATAATGATTGTAGAGTTCACTCAAAACAGAGGTTTACAACTTTTTGTATATAATTGTATAGTAGAGTTTACTCAAAACGGGGGTTTACAACTTTTTGTATATTATTGTATTAGAGTTTACTCAAACCGGGGGTTTACAACTTTTTGTATATTATTGTATTAGATTTCACTCAAAAAACGGCGGTTTACAACCTTTTGTATATAATTATAGTAGAGTTAACTAAAAACGGAGGTTTACAGCTTTTTGAATATAATTGTATAGTCGAGTTCACTCAAAATTGGGGCTTACAACTTTTTGTAAATAGTTGTATAGTAGAGTTAACTCAAAACGGAGGTTTACAACTTTTTGTATATAATTGTATAGTAGAGTTTACTCAAAATGGGGTTTTAGAACTTTTTGTATATAATTGTTTAGTAGAGTTTACTCAGAACGGGGGTTTACAACATTTTGTATATAATTGTATAGTAGAGTTTACTCCAAACGGGGATTTACAACATTTTGTATATAATTGTATAGTAGATTTTACTCAAACCGGGGGTTTACAAATTTTTGTATATTATTGTATTAGAGTTTACTCAAAATGAGGGTTAACAACTTTTTGTATATAATTATAGTAGAGTTTACTCAAAACGGAGGTTTACAACTTTTCGTATAAAATTATAGTAGAGTTTACTCAAAAGGGGGGCTTACAACTTTTTTTAAATAATTGTATAGTAGAGTTTACTCAAAACAGGGGTTTACAACTTTTTGTATATAATTATATAGTAGAGTTTACTCAAAACGGGGGTTTACAACTATTTGTATATAATTATAGTAGAGTTCACTCAAAACGGAGGCTTACCACTTTTTGTATATAATTGTATAGGAGAGTTTACTCAAAATAGGGGTTTACAACTTTTTGTATAAAAAAAACGGGGGTTTACAACTTTTGTATATAATTGTATAGTAGAGTTTTCTCAAAACGGCGGTTTACAACTTTTTGTATATTATTGTATTAGAGTTTACTCAAAATAGGGGTAAACAACTTTTTGTATATAATTATAGTAGAGTTTACTCAAAACGGAGGTTACAACTTTTCGTTTAAAATTATAGTAGAGTTTACTCAAAAGGGGGGCTTACAACTTTTTTTGAATAATTGTATAGTAGAGTTTACTCAAAACGGGGGTTTACAACTTTTTGTATATTATTGTATTAGAGTTTACTCAAAACGGGGGTTTACAACTTTCTGTATATAATTAGAGTAGAGTTCACTCAAAACGGAGGTTTACAACTTTTTGTACCTAATTGTATACTAGAGATTACTCAAAACAGAGGTTTACAACTTTTTGTATATAAGTATAGTAGAGTTTACTCAAAACGGGGGTTTACAACTATTTGTATATAATTATAGTAGAGTTCACTCAAAACGGAGGTTTACAACTTTTTTTATATAATTGTATAGTAGAGTTTACTCAAAACGGGGGTTTACAACTTTTTGTACAATAAAAACGGGGTTTTACAACTTTTTATATATAATTGTATAGTAGAGTTTACTCAAAACGGGGGTTTACAACTTTTTATATATTATTTTATTAGAGTTTACTCGGTTTAACAATTTTTGTATATAATTATAGTAAAGTTCACTCAAAACGGAGGTTTACAACTTTTTGTATATAATTGTATAGTAGAGTTTACTCAGAACGGGGGTTTACAAGTTTTTGTATATAATTGTATAGTTGAGTTTCCTCAAAACGGCGGTTTACAAATTTTTGTATATTATTGTATTGGAGTTCAATCCAAACGGGAGTTTACAACTTTTTGTATATTATTGTATTAGAGTTCACTCAAAATAGGGGTTTACAACTTTTTGTATATAATTATAGTAGAGTAAACTCAAAACGGAGGTTTACAACTTTTTGTATATAATTGTATAGTAGAGTTTACTGAAAACAGTGGTTTACAACTTTTTGTATATAATTTTTTAGTAGAGTTTACTCAAAACGGCGGTTTACAACATTTTGTACATAATTGTATAGTAGAGTTTACTCAAAACGGGGATTTACAACACTTTGTATATAATTGTATAGTAGAGTATACTCAAAACGGGGGTTTACAACTTTTTGTATATATTATTGTATTAGAGTTTCCTCAAAACGAGGGTTAACAACTTTTTGTATATAATTATAGTAGAGTTTACTCAAAACGGAGCTTTACAACTTTTTGTATATAATTATAGTAGAGTTTACTCAAAGCGGGGGCTTACAACTTTTTGTAAATAATTGTATAGTAGAGTTACTAAAAACGGGGGTTTACAACTTTTTTAATATTATTGTTTTAGAGTTTACAGAAAACGGGGGTTTACAACTTTTTGTATATAATTATAGTAGAGTTCACTCAAAACGGAGGTTTACAACTTTTTGTACATAATTGTATAGTAGAGTTAACTCAAAAAAGAGGTTTACAACTTTTTGTACAATAAAACGGGGGTTTACAACTTTTTGTACAATAAAACGGGGGTTTACAACTTTTTGTATATAATTGTATAGTTGAGTTTATTCAAAACGGTGGTTTACAACTTTTTGTATATTATTGTATTAGAGTTCATTCCAAACGGGGGTTTACGAATTTTTGTATATTATTGTATTAGAGTTCACTCAAATGGGTGTTTACAACTTTATGTATACAATTATAGTTGATTTCACTCAAAACCGAGTTTTACAACTTTTTGTATATAATTGTATAGTTGAATTTACTCAAAACGGGGATTTACAACTTTTTGTATATTATTGTATTAGAGTTTACTCAAACCGGGGGTTTACAACTTTTTGTATATAATAATAGTAGAGTTCACTCAAAACGGAGGTTTACAACTTTTTGTATATAATTGTATAGTGTAGTTTACTCAAAATAAGGGTTTAGAACTTTTTATATATTATTGTATTAGAGTTTACTCATAACGGGGGTTTACAACTTTTGGTATACAATTATTGTAGAGTTCACTCAAAACGGAGGTTTACAACATTTTGTAAATAATTGTATAGTAGAGATTACTCAAAACGGGGGTTTACAACTTTTTGTATATAATTGTATAGTAGAGTTTATGAAATCGGGGGTTTACAACTTTTTGTATATAATTATAGTAGTGTTCACTCAAAATGGAGGTTTGCAACTTTTTGTATATAATTGTATAGTAGAGTTTACTCAAAACGGGGGTTTACAACTTTTTGTACAATAAAAACGGGGGTTTACAACTTTTTGTATATAATTGTATAGTAGAGTTTTCTCAAAACTGTGGTTTACAACTTTTTGTATATTATTGTTTTAGAGTTTACTTAAACCGGGGGTTTACAACTTTTTTATAGAATGATAGTAGAGTTCACTCAAAACGGGGGTTTACAACTTTTTGTACAATAAAAATAGGGGTTTACAACTTTTTGTATATAATTGAATAGTATAGTTTATTCAAAAGGGGGTTTACAACTTTTTGTATATTATTGTATTATAGTTCACTGAAAACGGAGGTTTACAACTTTTTGTATATAATTATAGTAGAGTTCACTCAAAACGGAGGTTTACAACTTTTTCTTTATAATTGTATTGTAGACTTTACTCAAAACGGGGGTTTACAACTTTTTGTATATAAATGTATAGTAGAGTTTACTCAAAACGGGGGTTTACAACTTTTTGTATATTATTGTATTAGATTTACTCAAAAAACGGGGGTTTACAAGTTTTTGTATATAGTTATAGTAGAGTTCACTCAAAACGGAGGTTTACAACTTTTTGTATATAATTATAGTAGAGTTTACTCAAAACGGGGGTTTACAACTTTTTATACATTATTGTATAGTAGAGTTTACACAAAACGGGGTCTTACAACTTTTTGTATATAATTGTATTGTAAATTTTACTCAAAACATAGGTTTACAACTTTTTCTATAAAATTGTATAGTACAATTTACTCAAAACGGGGGTTTACAATTTTGTGTACATTATTGTATTAGAGTTTACCCAAAACGGTGGTTTACAACTTTTTGTATATAATTATAGTAGAGTTCACTCTAAACGGAGGTTTGCAACTTTTTGTATATTATTGTATAGTAGAGTTTACTCAAAATGGGGAGTTACAACTTTTTGTATATAATTGTATAGTAGAGTTTTCTCAAAACGGTGGTTTACAACTTTTTGTATATTATTGTATTAGAGTTTACTCAAACCGGGAGTTTACAACTTTTTTATATAATGATAGTAGAGTTCACTCAAAACGGGGGTTTACAACTTTTTGTATACAATTTTATTTTAGAGTTTACTCAAAAGGGGGTTTACAACTTTTTGTATATTATTGTATTCGAGGTCACTGAAAACGGAGCTTTACAACTTTTTGTATATAATTATAGTAGAGTTCACTCAAAACAGAGGTTTACAACTATTTGTATATAATTGTATTGTAGACTTTACTCAAAACGGGGGTTTACAACTTTTTGTATATAAAGGTATAGTAGAGTTTACTCAAAACGGGGGTTTACAACTTTTTGTATATTATTGTATTAGATTTACTCAAAACGGGGTTTTACAAGTTTTTGTATATAATTATAGTAGAGTTCACTCAAAACGGAGGTTTACAACTTTTTGTATATAATTATAGTAGAGTTTACTCAAAACGGGGGTTTACAACTTTTTGTAAATTATTGTATAGTAGAGTTTACACAAAACGGGGGGCTTACAACTTTTTGTATATAATTGTACTGTAAATTTTACTCAAAACGTAGGTTTACAGCTTTTTGTATATAATTGTATAGTAGATTTACTCAAAACGGGGGTTTACAACTTTTTGTACATTATTATTGTATTAGAGTTTACCCATAACGGTGGTTTACAACTTCTTGTATATAATTATATTAGAGTTCCCTCAAAACGGAGGTTTACAACTTTTTGTATACAATTGTATAGTAGAGTTTACTCAAAACGGGGGTTTACAACTTTCTATATATTATTGTATTAGAGTTTACATAAGGTAACAATTTTTGTATATAATTATAGTAGAGTTCACTCAAAACGGAGGTTTACAACTTTTTTTATATAATTGTATAGTAGAGTTTACTCAAAACGGGGGTTTACAACTTTTTGTATATTATTGTATTAGATTTTACTCAAAACGGGGGTTAACAACTTTTTGTATATAATTATAGTAGAGTTTACTCAAAACGGAGGTTTACAACTTTTTGTATATAATTATAGTAGAGTTTATTCAAAACGGGGGCTTACAACGTTTTGTAAATAATTGTATAGTAGAGTTTACTCAAAACGGGGGTTTACAACTTTATTTATACAATTATAGTAGATTTTACAACTTTTTGTATATAACTGTATAGTAGAGTTTACTCAAAACGGGGGTTTACAACTTTTTGTATATTATTGTATTGGAGTTTACTCAAAACGGGGGTTTACAACTTTTTGTATATAATTATAGTAGAGTTCACTCAAAATGGAGGTTTAAAACTTTTTTATATAATTGTATAGGAGAGTTTGTTAGGTGTGGTGCCCGAAAGACAATTATCTAATTGGTTTTAAGGCAGAATTATAATTCATCTTATTATATGTCTGTATGCTTATAATTAGGACTACTGAAAACCTTATGTATATTGATTATGTAATCACATAACTCAGTGTATGGCTATACACACGAGAATTGAGTTTGTGAAATATACTTAAAAATAACTTAGTCCATAGTGTTTATTTATCTGAGTACGGGTCTTTAGATTAATTTGCTAATAATGCGCCCAGAACACTTTGGGTGTGACAGTCTTATCCGGACTGTCGGTAATAGGGTATCTAATGGGGCATTTATATATGATGATAATCATATAGGACATGACCGATTTGATTTGAGTTCTGGATATAATTCCGTGATCGAGAAGTCTTATCGATTCACAAGATGATCAAATATGGATTGATCTCAATCCTGAGGTGATCGCAGACGATTGCTTAGACTAGGGTAGGGTTTGATGTGTTTGTAAGGATCACTTCGTAGTATGTGGTCCAACACTTCTCGTTGGCTCTATTCTAGGATGAGTGAGTAGTCTGTGCTATCACAGATATAAAATCCATTCCTTCCCTCGGGAAGTAGACAGACAGTTCCAGTATTTGTTAATCCTAAAAACAGATCGATGGCGCCAGTTCATATTATATTAGTTATGAACTAATTGATTACTAGGGGGTAATGGTAAATAAGGATAATATGTTTCGAGAAGGGTTTACGGAGATATCCCGAATCGAAATGAACAGTCTATAGAGGATTTATCCGTATGTAATGATTATATCAGTGGACACTTTCGACTCATAGTTGAGTGTAAGTTATCTATATTCGGCAGAGTTCAGTTTCGGGTTTATGGTGGTGTAATCTCGGAATTAATAGATTGAATATAATTGTTCGGTCTGACGAATAATGTTATTTTATTTATTGTAGCTACTGAATATGGGTCCATGGTCCCCGATGTGGCTCCTAATATAGCATATATGTTTTCTCGTCATTTCACCTCAATTATAATTAAATAGTTGGATTGGACTATTTAATTGATATGTGGATTAATTGTTTAGTTGGACTAGATAATTAAATACATGGAAAAGAATTTTTTTGTGGACTCGACCCAATATGTGTGTAAAATGCATGGCCTTTATTTCTAGGGTTTTTTGGGCGCCTTTTGTGTTATTTAATTATTAAGGAATTAGTTTTCTTGGATAATTATTTAACATGTGATTTATCTTTTATTTGTTAATTGATAATTCATGAAATATTAGATAATAATATTATTTATCCTAATTTGTTTGGGATAATTTTTTTATTTATCTTTTATTTGAAATAAGGATTAATCTAATAATTATCTTTTAATTTAAATCCTTGGAGGACAATGATTACTCTCCTATATAAAGAGAGTTCTCCCAAGCCTTATGACATAAATATTTTTGAAATATTGGGAGCAAAATAGCTTAGAATTTTTGGCTATTTTGCTTAAGGTATGAGTTTTAGAAAACTTCGGGTTTTCTAAGGTAGCATATCGAGGAGGTCCGGCGGCTTGAAACACCATCCACCTGGTGTTGCTTGGAGACACACATTGGAAGACTGTGGCTTCTCATCTAGCTTGGATCTTGGATTTACCTTTGTTCTTAGAGTATTTGCACCATAAAAAGGTTGGTAATCTAAACCCCTCATAGGTTTAAATCATTTGTTTTATGTATTTTTGTTGACTAGATCTAGATCTTATACTTTCCGTTACGTAATCGGGTGGATCTTGATCCATCCGGTGATATTACATCCTACAGAGTTTACACAAAACGGGGGTTTACAACTTTTTGTATATTATTGTTTTACTCAAAATGGGGGTTTACAACTTTTTGTATATAATTGTATAGTAGAGTTTAATCAAAACGGGGGTTTACAACTTTTTTTATATTATTGAATTAGAGTTTACTCAAAACGGGGGTTTAAAACTTTTTGTATATAATGATAGTAGAGTTCACTTAACACGGAGGTTTACAACTTTTTGTATATAATTGTATAGTGTAGTTTACTCAAAACGGGGCTTTACAACTTTTTATATATTATTGTGTTAGAGTTTACTCGTAACGGGGGGTTTACAACTTTTGGTATATAATTATAGTAGAGTTCACTCAAAACAGAGGTTTACAACTTTTTGTATATATTTGTATAGTAGAGTTTACTCAAAATGGGGGTTTACAACTTTTTGTATATAAATGTATAGTAGAGTTTACTCAAAACGGGGGTTTACAACTTTTTGTATATTATTGTATTAGAGTTTACGCAAAACGGGGGTTTACAACTTTTTGTATGTAATTGTATTGTAGAGTTTACTCAAAACGGGGGTTTACAACATTTTGTAAATAATTGTATTGTAGAGATTACTCAAAATGGGGGTTTACAACTTTTTGTATATAATTGTATAATAGAGTTTACTCAAAACGGGGGTTTACAACTTTTTGTATATAATTATAGTAGAGTTCACTCAAAACGGAGGTTTACAACTTTTTGTATATAATTGTATAGTAGAGTTTACTCAAAACGGGGGTTTACAAGTTTTTGTATATTATTGTATAACTCAAAATGGGTGTTTACAACTTTTTGTACAAAAAAATGGGGGTTTACAACTTTTTGTATATAATTGTATTGTAGAGTTTAATCAAAACGTGGGTTTACAACTTTTTGTATATTATTGTATTAGAATTCACTCAAAACGGGGGTTTACAACTTTCTGTACATAATGATAGTAGAGTTCACTCAAAACGGAGGTTTACAACTTTTTTTATATAATTGTATAGTGTAGTTTACTCAAAACGGGGGTTTACAACTTTTTATATATAATAGTATTAGAGTTTAATCATAACGGGGGTTTACAACTTTTGGTATACAATTATAGTAGAGTTCACTCAAAATGAAGTTTTACGACTTGTTGTATATATTTGTATAGTAGAGTTTACTCAAAACTTAGGTTTACAACTTTATGAATATAATTGTATAGTTGAGTTTACTCAAAACGGGGGTTTACAACTTTTTATATATTATTGTATTAGAGTTTACTCAAAATGGGGGGTTACAACTTTTTGTATATAATTATAGTACAGTTCACTCAAAACGGAGGTTTACAACTTTTTGTATATAATAATAGTAGAGTTTACTCAAAACGGCGGTTTACAAGATTTTGTAAATTATTGTATAGTAGAGTTTACACAAAACGGGGGTTTACAACTTTTTGTATATAGTATTGTAAATTTTACTCAAAACTTGGGTTTACAACTTTTTGTATATAATTGTATAGTAGAGTTTACTCAAAAAGGGGATTTACAACTTTTTGTATATTATTGTATTAGAGTTTACTCAAAACGGGGGTTTACAAATTTTTGTATATAATTACAGTAGAGTTCACTAAAAACGAAGGTTTACAACTTGTTGTATATATTTGTATAGTACAGTTTACTGAAAACGTGGGTTTACAACTTTATGTATATAATTGTATAGTAGAGTTTAATCAAAACGGGGATTTACAACTTTTTTTATATTATTGTATTAGAGTTTACTCAAAATGGGGGGTTACAACTTTTTGTATATAATTATAGTACAGTTCACTCAAAACGGAGGTTTACAACTTTTTGTATATAATAATAGTAGAGTTTACTCAAAACGGGGGTTTATAAGTTTTTCTAAATTATTTTATTGTAGAGTTTAAACAAAACGGGGGTTTACAACTTTTTGTATATAATTGTATTGTAAATTTTTCTCAAAACATGGGTTTACAACTTTTTGTATATAATTGTATAGTAGAGTTTACTCAAAAAGGGGATTTACAACTTTTTGTATATTATTGTATTAGAGTTTACTCAAAATGGGGGTTTACAACTTTTTGTATATAATTACAGTAGAGTTCACTAAAAACGAAGGTTTACAACTTTTTGTGTATAATTATATAGTAGAGTTTACTCAAAACGGGGGTTTACAACTTTTTGTATAATATTGTATTATTCAAAACGGGGGTTTACAACTTTTTGTACAAAAAAATGGGTTTTACAACTTTTTGTATATAAATGTATAGTAGAGTTTAATCAAAACGGGGGTTTAAAACTTTTTGTATATTATTGTATTAGTGTTTACTCAAAAAGGGATTTTACAACTTTTTGTATATAATGATAGTAGAGTTCACTTAAAATGGAGGTTTACAACAACTTTTTGTATATAATTGTATAGTGTAGTTTACTCAGAATGAGGGTTTACAACTTTTTATATATTATTGTATTAGCGTTTACTCATAACGGGGGTTTACAACTTTTGGTATATAATTAGAGTAGAGTTCACTAAAAACGGAGGTTTACAACTTTTTGTATATAATAATAGTAGAGTTTACACAAAATGAGGGTTCACAACTTTTTGTAAATTATTGTATAGTAGAGTTAACACAAAACGGGGGTTTACAACTTTTTGTATATAATTGTATTGTAAATTTTACTCAAAACGTGGGTTTACAACTTATTGTATATAATTGTATAGCAGAGTTTACTCAAAACGTGGGTTTACAACTTTCAGTATATTATTGTTTTAGAGTTTACTCAAAATGGGGGTTTACAACTTTTTAAATGTAATTGTATTGTAGAGTTTACTCAAAATGGGGGTTTACAACATTTTGTAAATAATTGTATTGTATAGATTACTCAAAATAGGAGTATACACCTTTTTGTATATAATTGTATAGTAGAGTTTACTCAAAGCAGGGGTTTACAACTTTTTGTATATAATTAAAGTAGAGTTCACTCAAAACGGAGGTTTACAACTTTTTGTATATAATTGTATAGTAGAGTTTACTCAAAACGGGGGTTTACAACTTTTTGTATGTAATTATAGTAGAGTTCATTCAAAACGGAGGTTTACAACTTTTTGTATATAATTGTATAGTAGAGTTTACTCAAAATGGGGGTTTACAATTGTTTGTATATTATTGTATTACTCAAAACGGGGTTTACAACTTTTTGTACAATGAAAATAAGGGTTTACAACTTTTTGTATATAATTGTATAGTAGAGTTTAATCAAAACGGGGGTTTACAACATTTTGTATATTATTGTATTAGAGTTTACTCAAAAAGGGGGTTTACAACTTTTTGTATATAATGATTGTAGAGTTCACTCAAAACGGAGGTTTACAACTTTTTTTATATAATTGTATAGTGTAGTTTACTCAAAACGGGGGTTTACAATTAGAGTTTACTCATAACGGGGGTTTACAACTTTTGGTATATAATTATAGTAGAGTTCACTTAAAACGGAGATTTACAACTTTTTGTATATAATAATAGTAGAGTTTACTCAAAACGGGGGTTTACAACTTTTTGTAAATTATTATAGTAGAGTTTACACAAAAAAGGGGTTTACAACTTTTTGTATATAATTGTATTGTAAATTTTACATAAAACGTGGGTTTAAAACTTTTTGTATATAATTATATTGTAGAGTTTACTCCAAAGGGGGGTTTACAACTTTTTATATATTATTGTATAAGAGTTTTCTCAAAACGGGGGTTTACAACTTTTTGTATATTATTGTATTGTAGAGTTTACTCAAAATGGGGGTTTACAACATTTTGTAAATAAATGTATTCTAGAGATTACTCAAAATGGGGTTTTACAACTTTTTGTATATAATTGTATAGTAGAGTTTACTAAAAACGGGGGTTTACAACTTTTTGTATATAATTATAGGAGAGTTCACTCAAAACGGAGGTTAACAACTTTTTGTATATAATTGTATAGTAGAGTTTACTCAAAACGTGGGTTTACAACTTTTTGTATATAATTATAGTAGAGTTCACTCAAAACGGAGGTTTGCAACTTTTTTGTAAATAATTGTATAGTAGTGTTTACTCAAAACGGGGGTTTCCAACTTTTTGTATATTATTGTGTTACTCAAAACAGGGGTTTACAACTTTTTGTACAATAAAAACGGGGGTTTACAACTTTTTGTATATAATTGTATAGTAGAGTTTCATCAAAACGGGGGTTTACAACTTTTTGTATATTTTTGTATTAGTGTTTACTCAAAATAGGGGTTTACTCATTTTTGTATATAAAGATAGTAGAGTTCACTCAAAATGGAGGTTTACAACCTTTTTTATATAATTGTATAGTGTAGTTTACTCAAAACGGGGGTTTACAACTTTGTATATATTATTGTATTAGAGTTTACTCATAACGGGGGTTTATAACTTTTGGTATATAATTATAGTAGAGTTCCCTCAAAACGGACGTGTACATCTTTTTTTATATATTTGTATAGCAGAGTTTACTCAAAACGTGGGTTTTCAACTTTTTGTATATAATTGTATAGTAGAGTTTACTCAAAACGGGGATTTACAACTTTTTGTATATTATTGATTTAGTGTTTACTCAAAACGGGGGTTTACAACTTTTTGTATATAATGATAGTAGAGTTCACTCAAAACGGAGGTTTACAACTTTTTGTATATATTTGTATAGTAGAGTTTACTCAAAACGGAGGTTTACAACTTTTTGTATATAATTATAGTGAAGTTTACTCAAAACGGGGGTTTACAACATTTTGTAAATTATTGTATAGTAGAGTTTACACAATACGGGGATTTACAACTTTTTGTATATAATTGTACTGTAAATTTTACTCAAAATGTGGGTTTACAACTTTTTGTATATAATTGTATAGTAGAGGTTACTCAAAACGGGGTTTTATAAATTTTTGTATATTATTGTATTAGAGTTTACTCAAAACGGGGGTTTACAACTTTTTGTATATAATTATATTAGAGTTCACTCAAAACGGAGGTTTACAACTTTTTGTATATATTTGTATAGTAGAGTTTACTCATAACGGGGGTTTATAACTTTTGGTATATAATTATAGTAGAGTTCCCTCAAAACGGACGTGTACAACTTTTTGTATATATTTGTATAGTAGAGTTTACTCAAAACGTGGGTTTACAACTTTTTTTATGCAATTGTATAGTAGTGTTCACTCAAAACGGAGGTTTACAACTTTTTGTATATAATTGTATAGTAGAGTTTACTCAAAACGGGGGTTTACGACTTTTTGTATATAATTATAGTAGAGTTCACTCAAAACGGAGGTTTAAAACTTTTTGTATATAATTGTATAATAGAGTTTACTCAAAACGGGGGCTTACAACTTTTTGTATATTATTGTATTACTCAAAACAGGGGTTTACAACTTTTTGTACAACAAAAACGGGGGTTTACAACTTTTTGTATATAATTGTAGAGTATAGTTTAATCAAAATAGGGGTTTACAACTTTTTGATTATTTTTGTATTAGAGTTTACTCAAAACGGGGGTTTACTCTTTTTTGTATATAATGATAGTAGAGTTCACTCAAAACGGACGTTTACAACTTTTTTTTATATAATTCTATTGTGTAGTTTACTCAAAACGGGGAGAGTTTACTCATAACGGGGGTTTACAACTTTTGGTATATAATTATAGTAGAGTTCACTCAAAAAGGACGTTTACAACTTTTTGTATATATTTGTATAGTAGAGTTTACTCAAAACGTGTGTTTACAACTTTTTGTACATAATTGGATAGTAGTGTTTACTCAAAATGGGGGTTTACAACTTTTGTATATAATGATAGTAGAGTTCACTCAAAACGGGTGTTTACAATTTTTTGTATATAATGATAGTAGAATTCACTCAAAACGGAGGTTTACAACTTTTTGTATATATTTGTATAGTAGAGTTAACTCAAAATGGAGGTTTACAACATTTTGTATATAATTATAGTAGAGTTTACTCAAAACGTGGGTTTACAACTTTTTGTAAATTATTGTATAGTAGAGTTTACAAAAAACGGGGTTTTACAACTTTTTGTATATAATTATAGTAGAGTTCACCCAAAATGGAGGTTTACAACTTTTTGTATATATTTGTATAGTAGA
This sequence comes from Gentiana dahurica var. dahurica, assembly GCA_024500145.1. Taxonomy (NCBI): domain Eukaryota; kingdom Viridiplantae; phylum Streptophyta; class Magnoliopsida; order Gentianales; family Gentianaceae; genus Gentiana; species Gentiana dahurica. The sequence continues at coordinate 49,657,254 of CM044897.1, forward strand.
GTTTACTCAAAACGGGGGTTTACAACTTTTTGTATATAATTGTATTGTAGAGTTTCCTCAAAACGGGGGTATACAAGTTTTATATATTATTGTATTAGAGTTTACTTAAAACGGGGGTTTACAACTTTTTTTATGTAATTGTAATGTATAGTTGACTCAAAACGGGGGTTTACAACATTTTGTAAATAATTGTATAGTAGAGATTAATCAAAACGGGGGTTTACAACTTTTTGTATATAATTATAGTAGAGTTCACTCAAATCAGAGATTTACAACTTTTTATATATAATTGTATAGTAGAGTATACTCAAAACGGGGGTTTACAACTTTTAGTATATAATTATAGTAGAGTTCATTCAAAACAGAGGTTTACAACTTATTGTATATAATTGTATAGTAGAGTTTACTCAAAACGGGGGTTTACAATTTTTTGTATACTATTGTATTACTCAAAACGGGGGTTTGCAACTTTTTGTACAATAAAAATGAGGGTTTACAACTTTCTATATATAATTGTACAGTAGAGTTTAATCAAAACGGGGGTTTACAACTTTTTGTATATTATTGTATTAGAGTTTACTCAAAATGGGGGTTTACAACTTTTTGTATATAAGGACAGTTGAGTTCACTCAAAACGGAGCTTTTTGTATATAATTGTATAGTGTAGTTTACTCAAAACGGGGGTTTACTACTTTTTATATATTATTGTATTAGAGTTTACTCATAACGGAGGTTTACAACTTTTGGTATCTAATTATAGTTGAGTTCACTCATAACGGAGGTTTACAGCTTTTTCGTATATATTTGTATTGTAGAGTTTACTAAAAACGTGGGTTTACAACTTTTTGTATATAATTGTATAGTAAAGTTTACTCAAGATGGGGGTTTAAACATTTTGTATATTATTGTATTAGAGTTTACTCAAAACGGGGGTTTACAACTTTTTGTATTTAATTATAGTAGAGTTCACTCAAAACGGAGGTTTACAACTTTTTGTATATAATAATAGTAGAGTTTACTCAAAACGGGGGTTTACAACTTTTTGTAAATTATTGTATAGTAGAGTTTACACAAAACGGGGGTTTACAACATTTTGTATATAATTGTATTGTAAATTTTACTCAAAACGTGGGTTTACAACTTTTTGTATATAATTGTATAGTAGAGTTTACTCAAAACGGAGATTTACAGCTTTTTGTATATTATTGCATTAGAGTATACTCAAAATGGGGGTTTACAACTTTTTGTATATAATTATAGTAGAGTACACTAAAACGGAGGTTTACAACTTTTTGTATATAATTGTATAGTAAAGTTTACTCAAAACGGGGGTTTACAACTTTTTTAAATATTATTGTATTACTCAGAATGGGGGTTTACAACTTTTTGTACAATAAAAATGAGGGTTTACAACTTTTTGTATATAATTGTATAGTAGAGTTTAATCAAAACCGGGGTTTAAAACTTTTTTATATTATTGTATTAGAGTTTTCTCAAAAAAAGGGTTTACAACTTTTTGTATATAATGATAGTAGAGTTCACTCAAAACGGAGGTTTACAACTTTTTATATATAATTGTATAGTGTAGTTTACTCAAAACGGGGGTTTACAACTTTTTATATATTATTCTCTTAGAGTTTACTCATAACGGGGGTTTACAACTTTTGGTATATAATTATTGTAGAGTTCACTCAAAACGGAGGTTTATAAATTTTTGTATAGATTTGTATAGTAGAGTTTATTCAAAACGGGGGTTTACAACTTTTTGTATATAATTGTATAGTAGAGTTTACTCAAAACGGGGGTTTTCAACTTTTTGTATATTATTGTATTAGTGTTTACTCAAAACGGGGATTTACAAGTTTTTGTATGTAATTGTATGGTAGAGTTTACTCAAAACGGGGGTTTACAAAATTTTGTAAATAATTGTATAGTAGAGATTACTCAAAATGGAGGTTTACAACTTTTCGTACATAATTGTATAGTAGAGTTTATTCAAAATGGGGGTTAACAACTTTTTGTATATAATTATAGTAGAGTTCACTCAAAACAGAGGTTTACAACTTTTTGTATATAATTGTATAGTAGAGTTTACTCAAAACGGGGGTTTACAACTTTTTGAATATAATTAAGTAGAGTTCACTCAAAATTGTGGTTTACAACTTTTTTGTATATAATTGTATAGTAGAGTTTACTCAAAACGGGGGTTTACAAGTTTTTGTATATTATTGTATTACTCAAAATGGGGGTTTACAACTTTTTGTACAATAAAAAACGGGGGTTTACAACTTTTTGTAAATTATTGTATAGTAGAGTTTAATCAAAATGGGGGTTTACAACTTTTTGTATATTATTGTATTAGAGTTTACACATAACGGGGGTTTACAACTTTTTGTATATAATGATAGTAGAGTTCACTCAAAACGGAGGTTTACAACTTTTTGTATACAATTGTATAGTGTAGTTTACTCCAACGGTTTACAACTTTTTATATATTACTGTGTTAGAGTTTACTCATAACAGGGGTTTACAACTTTTGGTATATAATTATAGTAGAGTTCACTCAAAACGGTGGTTTACAACTTTTTGTATATATTGTATAGTAGAGTTTACTCAAAACGGGGGTTTACAACTTTTTGTATATAATTGTATAGTAGAGTTTACTCAAAACGGGAGTTTATAATTTTTTGTATATTATTGTATTAGAGTTTACTCAAAACGGGGGTTTACAACTTTTTGTATGTAATTGTATTGTAGATTTTACTCAATACGGGGGTTTACAACATTTTGTAAATAAATGTATTGTTGAGATTACTCAAAATGGGGGTATACAACTTTTTGTATATAATTGTATAGTAGAGTTTACTAAAAACAGGGATCTACAGCTTTTTGTATATTATTGTATTACTCAAAACAGGGGTTTACAACTTTTTATACAGTAAAAGTAAGGGTTTACAACTTTTTGTATATAATTGTATGGTAGAGTTTACTAAAAGCGGGGGTTTACAAATTTTTGTATATTATTGTATTAAAATTTACTCAAAACGGGGTTTTACAACTTTTTGTATAAAATGATAGTAGAGTTCACTCAAAACGGAGGTTTACAATTTTTTATATAATTGTATAGTGTAGTTTACTCAAAATGAGGGTTTACAACTTTTTATATATTATTGTATTAGAGTTTACTCAAAGCGGGGGTTTACAACTTTTTGTATATAATTATAGTAGAGTTCACTCAAAACGGAGGTTTACAACTTTTTGTATATAATAATAGTAGAGTTTACACAAAACGGGGGTTTACAACTTTTTGTAAATTATTGTATAGTAGAGTTACACAAAACGGGGGTTTACAACAATTTGTATATAATTGTATTGTAAATTTTACTCAAAACGTGGGTTTATAACTTTTTGTATATAAATGTATAGTAGAGTTAACTCAAAATGGGTGTTTACAACTTTTTGTACCTTATTGTATTAGAGTTTACTCAAAACGGGGGTTTACAACTTTTTGTATATAATATAGTAGAGTTCACTCAAAATGGAGGTTTACAACTTTTGTATACAATTGTATATAGTTTACTAAACGGTTTACAACTTTTTGTATATAATTGTATAGTAGAGTTTACTCAAAACAGGGGTTTACAACTTTTGGTTATAATTATTGTAGAGTTCATTCAAAAGTTTACAACTTTTTGTATATAATGATAGTAGAGTTCACTCAAAACGGAGGTTTACCACTTTTTGTATATAATTGTATAGTGTAGTTTACTCAAAACGGGGGTTTACAACTTTTTATATATTATTGTGTTAGAGTTTACTCATAACAGGGGTTTACAACTTTTGGTATATAATTATAGTAGAGTTCACTCAAAACTGAGGTTTACAACTTTTTGTATATATTGTATAGTAGATACTCAAAACGGGGTTTACAACTTTTTGTATATAATTGTATAGTAGAGTTTACTCAAAACGGAGTTTATAATTTTTGTATATTATTGTATTAGAGTTTACTCAAAATGGGGGTTTACAACTTTTTGTATGTAATTGTATTGTAGATTTTACTCAATACGGGGGTTTACAACATTTTGTAAATAATTGTATTGTTGTGATTGGGGGTTTACAACTTTTTGTATATAATTGTATAGTAGAGTTTACTCAAAAAGGGGGTATACATCTTTTTGTATATAATTATATTAGAGTTCACTCAAAACGGAGGTTTACAACTTTTTGTATATAATTGTATAGTATAGTTTACTAAAAACAGGGGTTTACAACTTTTTGTATATTATTGTATTACTCAAAAGGGGGTTTACAACTTTTGTATAAAATAGGGGTTTACACTTTTGTATATATTGTATAGAGTTTACTCAAAACGGGGGTTTACAACTTTTTGTATATAATTGTAGTAGAGTTTACTCAAAACGGGGGTTTACAACTTTTTGTATATAATGTATAGTAGAGTTTACTCAAAACGGAGGTTTACAACTTTTTGTATATAATTGTATAGTGTAGTTTACTCAAAACGGGGTTTTCAACTTTTTGTATATAATTATAGTAGAGTTCACTCAAAACGGAGGTTTACAACTTTTTGTATATAATAATAGTAGAGTTTACTCAAAACGGGGGTTTACAAATCTTTGTAAATAATTGTATAGTAGAGTTTACTCAAAACGGGGGTTTACAACTTTTTGTATATAATTGTATAGTAGATTTACTCAAAACGTGGGTTTATAACTTTTTGTATATAAATGTATAGTAGAGTTAACTCAAAACGGGTGTTTACAACTTTTTGTATATAATTGTATTAGAGTTTACTCAAAACGGGGGTTTACAACTTTTTGTATATAATTATAGTAGAGTTCACTCAAAACGGAGGTTTACAACTTTTTGTATATAATTGTATAGTAGAGTTTACTCAAAACAGGGGTTTACAACTTTTTTGTATATTATTGTATTACTCAAAACGGGGGTTTACAACTTTTTGTACAATAAAAACAAGGGTTTACAACTTTTTGTATATAATTGTATAGTAGAGTTTAATCAAAACAGGGGTTTACAACTTTTTGTATATTATTGTATTAGAGTTTACTCAAAACGGGGGTTTACAACTTTTTGTATATAATGATAGTAGAGTTCACTCAAAACGGAGGTTTACAACTTTTTGTATATAATTGTATAGTGTAGTTTACTCAAAAGGGGTTTACAACTTTTTATATATTATTGTATTAGAGTTTACTCAAAACAGGGGTTTACAACTTTTTGTATATAATTATAGTAGAGTTCACTCAAAACAGAGGTTTACAACTTTTTGTATATAATTATAGTAGAGTTTACTCAAAACGGGGGTTTACAATTTTTGTAAATATTGTATAGTAGAGTTTACACAAAACGGGGTTTACAACTTTTTATATAATTGTATGTAAATTTACTCAAAACGGGGTTTATAACTTTTTGTATATAAATGTATAGTAGAGTTTACTCAAAACGGGTGTTTACAACTTTTTGTATATTATTGTATTAGAGTTTACTCAAAACGGGGGTTTACAACTTTTTGTATATAATTATAGTAGAGTTTACTCAAAACGGAGGTTTACAACTTTTTGTATATAATTGTATATTAGAGTTTACTCAAAATGGGGGTTTACAACTTTTTGTATATTATTGTATTACTCAAAACGGAGTTTACAACATTTTGTACAGTAAAAACGGGGTTTACAACTTTTGTATATAATTGTATAGTAGAGTTTAATCAAACGGGGTTTAAAACTTTTTTTATATTATTGCATTAGAGTTTACTCAATAAGGGGTTTACAACTTTTTGTATATAATTATAGTAGAGTTCACTCAAAACGGAGGTTTACAACTTTTTGTATATAATTGTATAGTGTAGGTTACTCAAAACGGGGTTTACAACTTTTATATATTATTGTATTAGAGTTTACTCAAAACGGGGGTTTACAACTTTTTGTATATAATTATAGTAGAGTTCACTCAAAACGGAGGTTTACAACTTTTTGTATATATTGTATAGTAGAGTTTACTCAAAACGGGGGTTTACAACTTTTTGTACATAATTGATAGTAGTGTTTACTCAAAATGGGGGTTTACAACTTTTTGTATATAATTGTATAGTAGAGTTTACTCAAAACGGGGGTTTACAACTTTTTGTATATAATTATAGTAGAGTTCACTCAAAACGGAGGTTTACAACTTTTTGTATATAATTGTATAGTAGAGTTCACTCAAAACGGAGGTTTACAACATTTTGTATATAATTGTATAGTAGAGTTTACTCAAAACGGGGGTTTACAACTTTTTGTAAATTATTGTATTAGAGTTTACTCAAAACGGGGGTTTACAACTTTTTGTATATAATTATAGTAGAGTTCACTCAAAACGGAGGTTTACAACTTTTTGTATATAATTATAGTAGAGTTTACTCAAAACGGGGGTTTACAACTTTTTGTATATAATTGTATGTATATTAGAGTTTACTCAAAACGGGGGTTTACAACTTTTTGTATATAATTGTAATGTAAAGTTTACTCAAAACGGGGGTTTACAACTTTTTGTATATAATTGTATAGTAGAGATTACTCAAAACGGGGGTTTACAACTTTTTGTATATTAATTGTATTAGAGTTTACTCAAAACGGGGGTTTACAACTTTTTGTATATAATTATAGTAGAGTTCAATCAAAACGGAGGTTTACAACTTTTTGTATATAATTGTATAGTAGAGTTTACTCAAAACGGGGGTTTACAATTTTTTGTATATTATTGTATTACTCAAAACGGGGGTTTACAACTTTTTGTACAATAAAAATGGGGGTTTACAACTTTTTGTATATAATTGTATAGTAGAGTTTACTCAAAACGGGGGTTTACAACTTTTTGTATATTATTGTATTACTCAAAACGGGGGTTTACAACTTTTTGTACAATAAAAATGGGGGTTTACAACTTTTTGTATATAATTGTATAGTAGAATTTACTCAAAACGGGGGTTTACAACTTTTGGTATCTAATTATAGTTGAGTTCACTCAAAATGGAGGTTTACAGCTTTTCGTATATATTTGTATAGTATAGTTTACTAAAAACGTGGGTTTACAACTTTTTGTATATAATTGTATAGTAGAGTTTACTCAAGACGGGGGTTTAAACTTTTTGTATATTATTGTATTAGAGTTTACTCAAAACGGGGGTTTACAACTTTTTGTATATAAGTATAGTAGAGTTCACTCAGAACGGAGGTTTACAACTTTTTGTATATAATATTATAGTAGAGTTTACTCAAAACGGGGGTTTACAACTTTTTTGTATATTATTGTATAACTCGAAATGGGGTTTTACAACTTTTTGTACAATAAAAACGGGGGTTTACAACTTTTTGTAGATAATTGTATAGTAGAGTTTTATCAAAACGGGGGTTTATAACTTTTTTTTATTATTGTATTAAAGTTCACTCAAAAAGGGGGTTTACAACTTTTTGTATATAATGATAGTAGAGTTCACTCAAAACGGAGGTTTACAACTTTTTATATATAATTGTATAGTGTAGTTTACTCAAAACGGGGGTTTACAACTTTTTATATATTATTGTATTAGAGTTTACTTATAACGGGGGTTTACAACATTTGGTATATAATTATAGTAGAGTTCACTCAAAACGGAGGTTTATAACTTTTTGTATATATTTGTATAGTAGAGTTTACTCAAAACGGGGGTTTACAACTTTTAGCATATAATTGTATAGTAGAGTTTACTCAAAACGGGGGTTTTCAACTTTTTGTATATTATTGTATTAGAGTTTACTCAAAACGGGGATTTACAACTTTTTGTATGTAATTGTATGGTAGAGTTTACTCAAAACGGGGGTTTACAACATTTTGTAAATAATTGTATAGTAGAGATTACTCAAAATGGAGGTTTACAACTTTTCGTATATAATTGTATAGTAGAGTTAACTCAAAACGGGGGTTTATAACTTTTTGTATATAATTATAGTAGAGTTCACTCAAAACAGAGGTTTACAACTTTTTGTATATAATTGTATAGTAGAGTTTACTCAAAACGGGGGTTTACAACTTTTTGAATATAATTAAGTAGAGTTCACTCAAAATGGAGGTTTACAAATTTTTGTATATAATTGTATAGTAGAGTTTACTCAAAACGGGGGTTTACAACTTTTTGTATATTATTGTATTACTCAAAACGGGGGTTTACAACTTTTTGTACAATAAAAACGGGGGTTTACAACTTTTTGTAAATTATTGTATAGTAGAGTTTAATCAAAATTGGGGTTTACAACTTTTTGTATATTATTGTATTAGAGTTTACACAAAACGGGGGTTTACAACTTTTTGTATATAATGATAGTAGAGTTCACTCAAAACGGAGGTTTACAACTTTTTGTATATAATTGTATAGTGTAGTTTACTCAAAACGGTTTACAACTTTTTATATATTATTGTATTAGAGTTTACTCATAACGGGGGTTTACAACTTTTTGTATATAATTATAGTAGAGTTCACTCAAAACGGAGGTTTACAACTTTTTGTATATATTGTATAGTAGAGTTTACTCAAAACGGGGGTTTACAACTTTTTGTATATTATTGTATAGTAGAGTTTACTCAAAACAGGGGTTTACAACATTTTGTATATAATTGTATTAGAGTTTACTCAAAACGTGGGTTTACAACTTTTTGTATATAAATGTATAGTAGAGTTTACTCAAAACGGGGGTTACAACTTTTTGTATATAATTATAGTAGAGTTCAATAAAAATAGAGGTTTACAACTTTTTGTATATAATTGTATAGTAGAGTTTTCTCAAAACAGGGGTTTACAACTTTTTGTATATTATTGTATTACTCAAAACGGGGGTTTACAACTTTTTGTACAATAAAAACAGGGGTTTACAACTTTTTGTATATAATTGTATAGTAGAGTTTAATCAAAACGGGGGTTTAAAACTTTTTTTATATTATTGTATTAGAGTTTACTCAAAACGGGGGTTTACAACTTTTTGTATATAATAATAGTAGAGTTCACTCAAAACGGAGGTTTACAACTTTTTTATATAATTGCATAGTGTAGTTTACTCAAAACGGGGGTTTACAACTTTTTATATATTATTGTATTAGAGTTTACTCAAAACGGGGGTTTACAACTTTTTGTATATAATTATAGTAGAGTTCACTCAAAACGGAGGTTTACAACTTTTTGTATATAATTGTATAGTAGAGTTTACTCAAAACGGGGATTTACAACTTTTTGTATATAATTGTATAGTAGAGTTTACTCAAAACTGGGGTTTACAACTGTTTGTATATTATTGTATTAGAGTTTACTCAAAACGGGGGTTTACAACTTTTTGTATATAAATGTATAGTAGAGTTTACTCAAAACGGGGGTTTACAACATTTTGTAAATAATTGTATAGTAGAGTTTACTCAAAATGGGGGTTTACAACTTTTTGTATATAATTGTATAGTAGAGTTAACTCAAAACGGGGGTTTACAACTTTTTGTATATAATTATAGTAGAGTTTACTCAAAACGGTTTACAACTTTTTGTATATAATTGTATTAGAGTTTACTCAAAACGGGGGTTTACAACTTTTGAATATAATTATAGTAGAGTTCACTCAAAAGTTTACAACTTTTTGTATATAATGATAGTAGAGTTTACTCAAAACGGAGGTTTACAACTTTTTGTATACAATTTATATGTATTACTCAAACGGTTTACAACTTTTTGTATAATTAGAGTTTACTCAAAACGGGGGTTTACAACTTTTTGTATATAATTGTATAGTAGAGTTTACTCAAAACGGGGGTTTACAACTTTTTGTATATATTGTATAGTAGAGTTTACTCAAAACGGGGGTTTACAACTTTTTGTATATAATTGTATAGTAGAGTTTACTCAAAACGGGGGTTTACAACTTTTTGTATATAATTGTATAGAGTTTACTCAAAACGGGGGTTTACAACTTTTTGTATCTAATTTATTGTAGAGTTTACTCAAAACAGGGGTTTACAACTTTTTGTTTATAATTGTATAGTTCTGAACGGGGGCTTGCAACTTTTTGTATATAATTGTATAGTAGAGTTTACTCAAAAAGGGGGTTACATCTTTTTGTATATAATTATATTAGAGTTCACTCAAAACGGAGGTTTACAACTTTTTGTATATAATTGTATAGTAGAGTTTACTAAAAACGGGGGTTTACAACTTTTTGTATATTATTGTATTACTCAAAAGGGGGGTTTACAACTTTTTGTACAATAAAACTAGGGGTTTACATCTTTTTGTATATATTGTATAGTAGAGTTTAATCAAAACGGGGGTTTACACATTCTGTAATTATTGTACTAAATTTACTCAAAACTGCGGTTTACAACTTTTTGTAAAAGATAGTAGTCCTCGCTCAAAACGGAGGTTGACAACTTTATGTCTCACACTTATATGTTTTACAAGTTCACTCAAAACTCAGGTTTACAACTTTTTGTATATATTTGTATAGTAGAGTTTAATCAAAATGGGGGTTTACAACTTTTTGTATATTATTGTATTATAGTTTACTCAAAATAGGGGTTTACAACTTTTTCTATGTAATTGTATTGTAGATTTTACTCAATACGGGGGTTTACAACATTTTGTAAATAATTGTATTGTTGAGATTACTCAAAATGGGGGTTTACAACTTTTTGTAAATAATTGTATAGTAGAGTTTACACAAAACGAGTGTATACATCTTTTTGTACATAATTATATTAGAGTTCACTGAAAACGGAGGTTTACAACTTTTTATATATAATTGTATAGTATAGTTTACTCAAAACGGGGGTTTACAACTTTTTATATATTATTGTATTACTCAAAACGGGGGTTTACAACTTTTTGTATAATTAGAGTTTACTCAAAAGGGTTTACAACTTTTTGTATATAATTTTATAGTAGAGTTTACTCAAAACGGGGGTTTACAACATTTTGTAAATAATTGTATAGTAGAGATTACTCAAAATGGAGGTTTACAACTTTTCGTATATAATTGTATAGTAGAGTAACTCAAAACGGGGGTTTATAACTTTTTGTATATAATTATAGTAGAGTTCACTCAAAACACAGGTTTACAACTTTTTGTATATAATTGTATTAGAGTTTACTCAAAACGGGGGTTTACAACTTTTTGTATATAATTATAGTAGAGTTCACTCAAAACGGAGGTTTACAACTTTTTGTATATAATAATAGTAGAGTTTACTCAAAACAGGGGTTTACAACTTTTTGTAAATTATTGTATAGTAGAGTTTACACAAAACGGGGGTTTACAACAATTTGTATATAATTGTTTTGTAAATTTTACTAAAAACGTGGGTTTACAACTTTTTGTATATAAGTGTATAGTAGAGTTTACTCAAAACGGGGGTTTACAATTTTTTGTATATTATTGTATTAGAGTTTACTCAAAACGGGGGTTTACAACTTTTTGTATATAATTATAGTAGAGTTCAATAAAAACAGAGGTTTACAACTTTTTGTATATAATTGTATAGTAGAGTTTACTCAAAACGGGGGTTTACAACTTTTTTGTATATTATTGTATTACTCAAAACGGGGGTTTACAACTTTTTGTACAATAAAAACGTGGGTTTACAACAAAGAGTTTAATCAAACGGGGGTTTAAAACTTTTTTTATATTATTGTATTAGAGTTTACTCAAAAGGGGGTTTACAACTTTTTCTATATAATGATAGTAGAGTTCACTCAAAACGGAGGTTTACAACTTTTTATATATAATTGTATAGTGTAGGTTACTCAAAACGGGGGTTTACAACTTTTTATATATTATTGTATTAGAGTTTACTCATAACGGGGGTTTACAACTTTTGGTATATAATTATAGTAGAGTTCACTCAAAACGGAGGTTTATAACTTTTTGTATATATATTTGTATAGTAGAGTTTACTCAAAACGGGGGTTGTTGTTAGGTGTAGTGCCCGAAAGACAATTTGTGTAATTGTTTTATAATAATGAATGATAGAATTTATCTCACCTTATTACTTGCTTTGTGCTTGTAAAGTATACACTGCCGCAAACCCTAAGTATATCTGTATGTAACCACTTAACTCAGTGTATGGAATGCACGTGAGGATTGAGTTAGTGGTGATATACTTAAACTGTTAGTCCGTGGTGAACTTAATCGAGTTTAGGGTCTCTTGATTAAAACACCAATAATGCGCCCATAACACCTTAGGGTGTGATAGTCTTATCCGGACTATCGGTAGAGGGTACCTACGTGGGGCATTTATATATGATGGCATTCATATAGGATTGGACCGATTTAATCTGAATTTCTCGATATAATTCCGTAATCGAGGAATCTTATTAAATCATTAGATGATCATATATGGATCAACCTTAATCCTGAGGTGATCACAGGGTGCTGCTTGTCTCGGGGTAGTGTTTGATGTGTTAGTTACGGTTCACTTAAATATGTGTTCCAAGCCACTTCTCATTGGCACTATCTCCTGATGAGTGAGTAGTTCTGATTTTCACAGACATGGAATCCATTCCTTCCTGCGGGAAGTAGAGAGATAGTCCCCTTATTTGTTAGCCCTAAGAAAGTGATCGATCGGCCGAGTTCACATTTGACTAATTAGCTACTAGTCAGATATGTGCACTAATTGATCATTAGGGGGTTAATGGTAAATAAGGATAAGATATTCTGAGTCGGGTTCACGGAGACTTCCCACTCAGAATGGACAGTCTATGGAGGGTTAATCCGTATGTAGTGATTATATCAATGGACGCTTATTCACTCTATGGGTTGAGTATAAGTATACATCTATAATCGGTAGAGTTCAATTTCGGGTTTATGGTGGCGTAATCCCGGAATTAATAATTAATGTACTTATTCTGTTCGATGAATAATTAATTATTGGAGCTACTGGTTATAGGTCCATGGTCCCCGATGTGGCTTCTGTAATTCGGACTAATAATCTTGTTATTTGGGCCTCAGAAATAATTAATTGGCTGGGCTAATTAATTGATATGCATGGATATTATTTAGTTGGGCTAAATAATATTATACACATAAAAGACATTTTATGTGGGCTTTTATACCCTAAAAGTGGCGCCTCTATGTATTAATTAATTAGAAGAAATTAGTTTTCTTGGATAATTAACAGATATTCTTGTTAAATGATAATTCATGGTTAGATAACTAGTAATATGATTTCCTATTTGTTTGGGATAATCATTTTATTTATCTTTTTATTTGGATTAATGTGATAATTATCACTTAATTATTTAATCCTTGGAGGACATTGATTACTCTCCTATATAAAGAGAGTTCTCCCAAGTCTAATTGGAAAAGTACTATTTCACTATCACGAGAGAAATTGGCGAAAAATTAGGCCTCTTTCTTAGGGTTCGAGTTGGAAAAATCTTTAGGTTTTTCTTGAGTGTTGCATATCAAGGAGGTTCGAGTATCAAGAAGGGTGTCCACCAACCGCCGTTTGGAGAACACATCGGAAGATCTTGGCTTCTCTTCCTAATATTGGTAACATGATCTTAAACCCCTTGTAGTTGTTAAATCCTTTGATTATGTTTTATGATATGTAAATCGTGATCCATCCGCTGCGTATAGATCTAACTTGGTTAGATCTAAGAACCTGCATCCTTCATGTGGACGATCGGTAATCATGGAGTTTTGGACGTGAGATAAAATTTTTAGGA